>JAASGX010000524.1:0-19036 GCA_023334415.1 Phytopythium chamaehyphon | reverse complement strand
CCAGCGCCGCCAGCAGCTCGCGCCCGAGCGCGCCGAAGTCGCGGCCGCACAGCCGCATGGACGCCGTCACGTCGTGCCGCAGCGCCGAGAGCCCCGCGCGCAGCTGGGCCGCGCAGGCCGCCGCGCGCTCGCCCCGCAGGTCCGCGGGCATCGGCGGGCGTTGGCGCGCGATTTCCGCGGTTTGAAAGTGGCGCGCACGGTGGGATTTTTGTGGGGCGCGCCAGAAGGCGCTCCATATTTGAGTGTGGCGCATTCGATGACACCGTGGCTTCACTTTGACTGTCAAGTTGCGTGTCAACCCACGACTATGACCACCTTGGTGGAGCTGCCTGACGCGGCGTCGCTCGTGCTGGGCGACATGCTGACGCTCGACGAGCTGCTCGCCGTGCTGGAGCTGAGTAGAGTGATGGTCTTATCGCCGCTGCGGCAGCGCTGCTTCGCGCGCCTAGCCTGGCGCGTGCCTCCGAGCGAGGCGCTGGCCTTCAAGTTGCTGGCCAGCGGGTCGATGACGTGGTTCATCCGGACGGTGGTGATCTCGGAGGCCTGGCAGCAGTCGCTGCTGCAGATACTGCCCAACTTGGAGGCGATCTACTTGGAGACCGACGCCAACAGCGTCATGGTGGTCCGCCAAGGGCTCCCGCAGTCTATTAAACACCTGGACATGAGCAAGTGCAGCAGCGCGACGGTCGAGGGCGGCATGAGGGGACCCAGGAGACTCGAGACACTCGTTTTGCCAAGGAAATTTGATGCGCCGAGGGGTCTAGACGTCAACGCACTTTTGGGGCTCAAGAAATTTGCTGTCTCGGACAAATGGACAATGAAGCTGCTGCCGCGGCTGACAAATCTTCGATCGCTGTGCCTCTCTGGCGACTTTGTGGATCTCAAGGCGCTTGCCAGGCTGACTCGCCTAGAAGAACTAGAGATCGCAATCCGCCAGATTTCGTCGGTTGACGACCTGATAGCGATCGCGCCCGGACTCAAGAAGCTCAACATGACACACTCCACCTTGAGCCCCAACATCTCGACAAAGCAGAGATGCCGACTCATCTCATCACTCGAAAGCGTTCAGAATCTAAAGCTGCCGACCTACGAAATCTTCGACTGTGTTGATGCGATTTCTGTTCTCACAAATATTCAGCATTTGCAACTATGTGCTCCTCCCGATGCTGATCTGTCTCCACTTGCAGCTTTGACGAATCTCCAGTCTCTCGACGTAGAAGAAGGTCTTGATCTGCTATCGTCTGCCTCTCAGAAAGCACTGGAGAATCTGCCAATACTGACTACGCTCAGATCTGGGGTGCATTCAGCTACTGTGTTGACAAGGTTTCAATTTCTTCACTTGAAGGAATTGACGCTGGTTAATCGCGAAACTGTGCCAATCACTTTTAAAAACATGTACCCATGCGTCGATCGGCTGAGTATCCAAACCTCAAAAGTGAACCTGGAAAATATCAACAAGTGCTTTCCGAAGCTGTTCCGCCTCACATTGGTAGGAGTCGGCAAGTCTGACGGTTTGGATCTGAGCCCCATTGGTAATTTGACGCGACTGACCCACTTGAATCTGTCGGTTCATGGATATATTCCTACCAGAGGTGTTCAAGACCTTGACTACTCATTCCTTCTACGCCTTCCAAGTCTTGAGTCTCTTAAGCTTCAAGATCCCTATCCGGCTCCTGGCGTGCATCTTTTCAACTACATCACTCGTGTCCGTAGACTTGTCTTGAAGACTCCTATCCACACGATCTCGTTTGTGGCGAACCAGCAGCTACTCCGTGAGCTTGACATCAGGCGAACCCAAGTGAAAGATTTATCAAGTCTTCGAGGTCATCCTCGATTGAGCCATTTGGTCATTCCAGCAGAGGCAGATTGTTCGTCACTGTTCAATGACAACGGCGATCCCGTGTTGCCTTCTATTAAGAAGATTGTACATGGATATGAACCGAGGTGTCTGTGGCGGCACGGACTCACGAACCTCAATGCACCTCGCGAATGGGCCAGAGGGCTGCGAACCAAAAACGCGAGTACTGCATTGTGAGCATTTGGATAACCACGGGATGGATTGAGCAGCCATTGATGCCTTGAAACACTTCTCTTTGCCGTCGATGCGCATGTTCATCGTGACTTGCGTTTCGCTATTGCACCTAAGCTTTTGGCTTATCGATTTTCCGTCGATGCCAAGACACACTTTGTTCGAGCAGCTAGGTATCGTCACGAAGCCATGGTAGCAAAGTCTCGTTGTTCTCTCACAAAGAACAACCCCGAACAGACTCCGACATGGATTTGTCAATGAAATACTTCTCGCATGCTCAGGAGCAGCAACAGAAAATCACGAGCAATACAGCGACTACGATGAAGGAATCCAGTATTTGCACTGCTTGCATCCTTTGCTGTGGAACCGTGGTGACGATTACGAAAACCCAGCACTTCACATCACACGCTCGAAAGCACATGCCAATCCAATCAGCTCGTTCCCTACGCCGGGAAGGCAAGAGCGACCCGTGCTCGTTGCTGGCGCCGGCACCAAATGCACAGGCGATTTCGCCCAGGCTCGCTGGCCACCTCCCCATCGGAAGGCTCCCGGTCGGGATGCTCGCGAGCGACGCACGCAATCGCTCGTGGCAGGCGATGACAAGCGACGCATCATTCGGACAGCTGCATCACGGAACGAGCGCATCTCCATCGTGAGGTGCAAGTATACGGTTTCCGCATAATGATTTTGGATAGAGGGCTTGGAATATGAATGGTATACGAGTCTCCCATCCCGCGAGCTACACGCCTTGACTGGCTTTCGGGTCCCCATCGCGTGCAGTTCTCCGGCCCGCGTATAGCTCCGAGGGGGCGAGCAGCTCACTGGGAAAACGGAACCCGCCGGCCGATGCCCGCGGCAGATCTGGATTGGCGCGCGCTCGTGCTCGTGACGGCCACCGCCTGCTCGCTCACGGCCGCCAGCCTGCTGCTCTTCCTCGCGCGCTCCGACCGCCTGCAGCGCCCGCGCTCGCTCTCCCACCAGCGCCAGAGCCAGAGCCAAAGCCAGTCGACGAACTTGACGCCCAGCGCCAGCATGACGCAGCAAGGTGCGCGGCCTGTGCCGGGCGGGAGCGAACCGCTGACGTGGACTTACTGACGCGGACACATGTAGTCGCGTACCTGAACAACGCGGCCGCGTGCTTCGACTTCGTGGTGGGCAAGCACGACTCGGACGAGTTCGAGGACGTCAAGGTCGCCGTCAAGGAGATCTGCCCCGACTGGTGAGCGGCCGACCGAATGGCAGCAGGGCGCTCTAGTTTGGGAACTGATGAGGCGAGTCTTGGACGAGCAGGAAGCAGGCCGCGGACAGCGAGATTGCGGTCAAGATCATCGTGGGCGGCATCACGAACCGCCTCTACCGCCTCATTTGGGGGGACAAGGTGCGCGCGCGCGCGACTGGAAGCAAGCAGCAAATAGCTCACTATTAAGCTCGTCTAATTGTTGCAGTCGGTGCTCGTGCGCCTCTACGGTGACAACACGGAGGCTTTCATCGACCGCACGGTCGAGAACAGTGCGTAGCGACCACCACAGCGTGTCTGTCGTGCCACTACCCGCAACTAACCCGCCTCAATTGCAAACCGCCAGAGCTGTTCGCCATGCTGTCAGAGCGCGGCTTCGCGCCGACGTACCACGGCCGCTTCACCAACGGCCGCATCGAGGGATGGCTGGACGCGCGCCCGCTCGAGCCGGAAGAGATGGGCCAGACCTCGCCCGTCGACTTCCTCGGCATGATCGGCAAGGAGCTGGGTGTCATGCACACGATGGACATCCCCGGCGACCGAGCGCCGGTGCTGTGGGAGAAGATCGACCGCTTCGCCAAGCTCGCAAGCGAGACCGACATGCCGACGCCCGACAAGGCCGCCGCTCTCGAGAAGATGGATCTCGCGGCGCTGTTCGGCAAGCTCCAGTGGCTCAAGACGGTACTGCCATCGTCGCTGAACGACGACGGCCGCGAGCTCGTGGCGGCCATGCCAGTTGACGAGGTCACCAAGCAGGCCAACTTGTACGCAGGCGACGTCGTCTTTTGCCACAACGACGCGCTGAGCGGCAACATCCTGCACAACGCCGAGTGGGACCGCGTGCAGATCATCGACTACGAGTACGGCGGCTACAACTTCCGCGCGTTTGACTTTGCCAACCACTTTTGCGAAAACTGCGGCTTCGAGTTCGACCTCAACATGTACCCGGACATCAGCCACCAGTTCAGCTTCTTCAAGGCGTACATGACGAAGGCGTCGCCCGAGCTGCTGGCGACGTTGGAGGCGAACCGCGAGTCGAAGGCGTTCTTCCACGCGCTGTACGACGCCGTGAACCGCTACGCGCTGGCGTCGCACCTGTTCTGGGGCTTCTGGGCCGTCGTGCAGGCCGGCCACTCCAAGATCGACTTTGACTTCCTCGAGTACGCGGGCAAGCGCTTCGCGGCGTTCGACCAGCAGAAGAGCTACTTCTTCGGCTGAGAGACTCGGCCGGTTACTAGAGAGGAGAGAGAGCAATCGCTAGCTAGGGACACACGAGTAGTTGTTGTACGTGCCAGTGATGTAAGTAGTTTTTACGAGAGAGCCTGGGAAATGACAGGGATATGGCCGCGTTGGCCGTCGTTCTTTGAATCATGACGTGTATTGCTCGTTGGCGTCGGGGACTACATGAAGGAGAAGAAGGCAAAAGCTCTTGGGAGGTCTAACGCTTGCGCTTGGTGTCGCTGGACTGCTCGAGCGTGATGTCGAACGCCGGCAGGTTCTCGAGCGAAGTCGAATCGCTGGTCTTCTTGAAGAAGCGCGTGATGACGACGTTGGGGTGCTCCGGGCGCGAGAGCGTGAGCTCGACGCGCATGCGGCCGGCGGCGTCGATGGTGCGGATGTCGGTGAGCATGCCCCTGTCCTGCGAGAGCTGCGTGATGGTGCGGATGTGGGCGGCGTCACCCGTGACCGTGATGAGGTTGCCCTTGACGTTGACCTCCTCGCCGAACTTGAGCGTCTTGGTCTCCATGAAGATGCGCGTGCGTCGAGTGATGACGAACTCGCCGGGCGTCTGGCTGATGATGACCATGAGGTCGAGCTTGTCGGCCGCCTGCCGCGCGATCAGCGGCAGCCCCATGGCCTCCAGGTAGTCGTTCGTCGAGTCCGAGTCGTCCCTGTCCAGGCTCCAGCGGCCCGTGAACTGCAGCGCGCCCGCGCCCGCCGTGTTGGGTGCCGCGTTCGCGTTGACCGCCGCACTGGCAGCGGATGGCGGCGCCGCCACGGCCAGGGGCGCCGCCACGCCCACCACGGGCTTGAAGGCCGCGCGCATCTGCCCCAGCCCCACGCCGGCCGCGCCCACGGCCGCGCCGTCCGCGCGCGGGATCGCCAGGCCGCTGCCCACGACGCTCGTCGCGTTGGCCGCGTGCAGGTTGGTGGTGTTCATGGCGGGAGTTCCGAGTCGCGAGTGGGGGTTCCGCGCCATACTCAAGCCAAGTGGTAGAGGGGACTCGGCACCTATTTGGCGCCAAACCGACGATGGAGGCCAACGACGCGCTGCTAGTGGCGGCCGCCGACTTCTCGGCCGACGCCTTCCGCCTGCTGGAGCTCAACGCGGACGTGGAGCGCGCCATCGCGGCCGGCGACAGGTGCGCGGCCGGCTGCGGCCTGCATGGCGCAGTAACCTCAGCCAACTAACGGAGCGGACCTGGGCCAGGATCGTGATCGTCGGCCGGCCGGAGGCGCGCGCCGTGCTGTGCACGCGCGACAAGTCGTTCTTCCTGGCCAAGGAGGACACGTCCAACCTGCGGCTGCTCACGACGCACACGCGCTGGCAGCGCGAGGACGCGGGCGCGCGGCCCGTCGAGATCCTGGTGCGCGGGTCGGCGCAGAGCCACCTGGTGGTGCGGCCGCCCTCCGATCTTCGCTCGCGCTCGCGCTCGGCGGCTGAGAGAACTCGTGGTACTGGCACAGCTGCAGCCCAAGGCACCGGACATCGCCCAGCTGCGGACGCTCCTGCTGCGGGCCCCGCTCGACGGAGCATGCGACGAATCGGTCCGGCTCGGGATGCTGCGCTCTCGTCGGCTGCGACTGACGTCGTGACTTGAAACGCTGAAGCAGGCGCCACCGCCCGCGAAGCGAGCCAAGACAGAGGCGGACGCCGAGCCGGCGCTGTTCAAGACGGACGACCTCGTTGTCGCCTTGCAGACGAGCGAGCTCGAGGTGCTGGAGCTGCTGAAGGAGCTGCACGCGTTCCAAGACGATGACGGCTTCTGGCGCGTACTGAGCCCTGCGTACGAGGCGCGCCTGTTTCGTGGCATGCTGGATGCAGTCGTCGAGAATGATTGGCCAGCTCTCGCAGCTCCTGGTGTGTCTATCGCTATGTTTCAAGCAGGAGCCCTCGCCAAGGAGCCTCTTGCAGGCATTCGCCAGTGCTGCTTTACGTACGGCCAGGTCAGCAGCCAAAACCAAGACGAGAAATGCGTCCTCGACGCGGCCAAAGTTGCCGTGTTTTGCGCTACCGGGCTGTTTGACGAACGAGCAGCAGAACACCGGCTTGCTCAGCAACACACTCAGTTCCAGACGGCGTCACTGCCCATGGCTTCGGCCGGTGGATTCGACAGTGCCGAAGGTGACCAGGGCTGGGATTTGGCGCAGTTCATGGACAAGTGGCAGTTGCGCGTGCCCACGGGTGTCACGGTCCACAGCGACATGCTTCGCGGTCTTGTGCTAAAGCGCAAGAAGGGCATCGTGTTCTTCCCGGAGCATGAGCTGCCAACTGACCCCAAGAAGCGCTTTGAAGCACTCTTCGCTGCTCAAGACAAATGGACAGTGCAGGAGCTCGAGCCCTTCATCAAGTACGTGCAGTCTATTGCGGCCGAGAACAAAATGCCTCGACTGACATTTATGTGATCTTCAGGTCGTTGATCCGCCCGGGTGTGACCCAGGCGGCGCTGCTGCTCCGATACGCACGGTCTTCTCGCCAGGCCAACTCCACCGAGCGACTGTACAGCAAGAGATAATGCACATCTCTTTCCCAACTTGCTTGCAACGATAACAATGCTCATGAAAACGGCGTTTAGATTTTTATGGCGGTCCGATCGAGCCACAAGAGGTCATGGCCTAGCTCGCCTACTCATCGTCACCACCAGCGTCCGCCTTTCGCTTTTTGGACTTCTTGGACTTCTTCTTGTGCTTCTTGCTCTTCTCTTCTCCCTCGACTTCCGAGTCGGCTCCACTCAGACTCTCGTCGCTGTAGTCACCTGAAGAGACCTCCGACTCATCGCCGGGACCAAAGTCGGAGTCTTCCTCTTCCTCATCCTCGTCCTCGATTTCGCCCTCCTCAGGGCCGAGCTCGTCCATGTACTCGTTGAAGCCGCGCTTCTTGCTGCCGCCGGCGGCAGCCGCATCGCCATCGGCATGCGACTCCTTGAGGTTGCGGATGCGCAGCTTCTTGGACGTGAGGAACTGACTCAGCTCCGGGAACTCGCGTCGGTCAATGGCTGAGAAGATGAATTCGCGCGCAGCCTCGCCTCCAACTGACTTGCAGCTCACGAGCAGGTCGAAGTTGCGGCTGGCGGACGAGCCGCTCTGTCCCGCGTAGCGCTGGAACTCGATGAACTCGACCTCTTCGTACCGGATGAAGGTCGTGGGCTTGTGAATGAACATGAAGGACTTTTCGAGCGGGAAGAGCACGCCCGACTGGGCCTTGACGGCGCACTTGACGGCGCGGTCGCCGCTGTGCGTCTTGAACTTGCCCGACGTGTACACCTTCTTGCCGATGATGAACTTGAAGAGCGTGGCGACGATCTGCGGGAGCGCGCCGGACATGCGCTCGTGGATGTTTCCGTTGTACTTTTTGATCTCGTCGGGGGAGAGGTTGACGTCGATGTGCACGTCCTCCTTGCTCAGCTGCAGCACGAGGTGCGGGTATCCCTGCTTACCCTGGCGGATGGGTTCCTCCAGCGAAATGACGAAGGCCGTGTTGATGCCGTTGGGCAGCTCGAGCAGGAAGCAGCGGTTGATGTTGGAGTACATGATCTTGTAGTCGAAGGTCTTGCCGTGCATACGCAGGAAGGATCCGTAGATCTCGACGCCGTAGCGGCCGCGCGGCGTGAGGAAGGTGCCGATGGTCTCGTCGAGGTCGACGATGCTCTTGCCCGTGACGGCGCGGATGTTGGCCCGCTGGAGCACCTCGTCGCGGAACTTTTCTGCCGTGACGGTCTCGTCGTCGTCGTCGTCGTCGCCCTGGCCCGAGGGCGGCGGCAGGTAGAGGCGCATCTCAACGAGCGTCTCCTCGTCGCCCGCGACCGTGTCGTCCTCGTGGAACTGGAGCTCGACCTCGTTCTTGCCGGGCAGCGCGCACTGCGAGACCTGCTCGAGCGGGATCTCGAGCACGCTCGCGCTGCCCTTGGCGTCCCGGAAGTTGAGGTTCGGGCCCTCGAAGCGCATCTCGCCCCAGTTGCCACCGGCGCTGGCCACCTTCTCGGGCTCGAGCGCGCGGTCGAAGTGCGCCTCGACGTGCGCGCGCAGGGCCTCGATGTCGGGCCGCTTGAAGCCCGTGAAGCGCACGTACTTGCCGCCCTTTTGGTAGACCTTGACGTGGTGGTTCTTGTCGCCCACGGGCGTCCAGAGCATCGTCACGATGTCGTCCTTCTGCAGCTTCTTCTGCGCCTCGGTCGACCGGCTGCGCCACAGCAGGCCCGACGCGGACAGCACCAGCACGCCGTCACTGTGGCCCCAGAAGACGTTGTTCAGCGTCGCGTCCGCCATCGCCACCTACAGCTCCAGCTCCAGCTCCAGCTCCAGCTCCAGCTCCAGCCGACGCTTTGCCCAGTCGATCGTTGGCGCCAAAAACGCTTTTGCCGCCCCCGCGACAAAAAATATTATTTTTTGGGTGAGGGCGAAAATGTGTTTTCAGAGGGGCCTATTTATGGTCCAAGTCCATGTAAGCGTAAATGGCTGCAGAAGGTTTGGACCGTCGACTCGATGGCGGTGCTTTCGATGGCTGAATCCCAAACATCACGCAGCGCGAGAGGCTAGTTTCTTCGCTTCTTCGATACCATGCAACACAATCGACGGCACCAAGCATCGAGATCTTGGAAATGCAGGCTCGGAACCATCAAAGGGCACCCAACCTGCGCATATGCTTTCCGTGTTGAGAGAATCGATACTCCCGACGACGCTTACTTTAGTAAGGAGAGTTCCTGAAAAGAGCTGTGGGTCTTTATCCATCACTAACTTGCATCGAGTGCTTCTGCACAATTGCATACTGATGATTTTCAATCTCGCCGAGCCACAACCTAAGGCCGCCAAGTGCAGAGGGCATGTAACGAGACGCCAAAGGCACGGCGATACTCACTTGATGGCGCGGCTCCACCGACTGAGTATCGGCGTGTGCTCGCACCGAGATGCGGCCCGAGCTCAAAAGACTTCACTCACAGGCGTCTTTGACAGGCACAAGGATGTGTAACCGCTGCGGTTGACGTCGCCATTGAAGTTCAAGGCAAGCACTGCACCATCCAAAGTGCCACTCCGCTTCAGCTGAGTGAGTCGAGAGGGCAAGCATCATGAGCCATGACGCTTGCCATGACCGCGCCTATCGGTATCTAAGGCAATTCATGCGGCGAATATTGGCACAGAGCACTACCAATCAAGTGGATTGACCAATTCTTGGTACCGGTAACCTTTATTACGGCCGCCCATGACGTCACGAAGCACCCCTCGATGCTGCAGTAGCGAATCGACTGCTGCTGCTCGCTGTGAGCCAACTGCTTGGTGTTGTGCAGGGACTGAGGCAGCGGGCGCGTGCACAAGGACTGCGTGATGTGATTCGAACTCATTTCGGCGCAAAACCGGCTGCTGCGACCGACTGCGGACGGATTGCTAGCCTGTCAAACGGCTGGTCACTCGCGATTGGTATGATAGCAACAGTTGCCCGGCACAATGCAGTCGGTCCCGCCAGACGAGGGATCCCATCGCCAACTGCAAAAATCGCCCAAACCATCAGTAAGTCAACGTCCGTCGATTTAGCGAGCGTGCTGGCGGATCGTGACGTGGTTGAAGCGCTCGACCAGAATGGCTGCCCCTCGCCAGGATGGCTACGTTGCACGCCGTTTACTTTGCTCTGAGCCTCAGGAGCTGTAGAGACCAAGCCGACCCTGCTGCGTCGACCTTGAAGCGAGCGCATCGCGCAGGACTTCAAGCCTCGGCGCTCCTGCAACCCTCGCCTTCCCGACGGCACACGGAGGCATTGATGATGGGGAGCGCTCCTGCACGGCTCCGAATTCCGCGCCGCCGAGCCTGGTACGTTGGCCACTTCGCAATTTGCCCGGTCGAGTTTAAGTTCACCTTTTGAGCATGCGCGTTCGGGCTGCGGCTGTGACTGCCACTGCGCTGGGCTGCCTCGCTCTCGCCAACGCGCAGTCGTGGTACCGCCAGGGCGATGCCGTGTGCGAGCAGGACGGAGACAAGAGTGCGTGCCCCGTGAGCGACCTGACGCCTTCCGAACTCGACGGGAGCGTGCTCATCTACCCGGGCGGCGAGACGCGCTGCGCCTTCGACGACTTCTACAACGAGTCCGTGAGCTACGCGACCAACCAGACGTACTTCTTCCAGGTCTTTCCCAACACGGACGGCGACCGGAGCAAGCTGTTCCTGTACTACCAGGGCGGCGGAGCGTGTCTTGACGAGACCACGTGCAGCTTCGGGCTCCAGTGCATTGTGCAGACCTTCACGCCGAACGCGACGGCCTTCAGTACGGGCGTCGCTAACCGCACGGATCCGAACAACATGTTCAAGGACTGGAACCTCGTGCACACGCCCTACTGCACCGGAGACCTGCACGTCGGCAACCACACCGAAATGGTCGCCGATAACTCGCTACTGTCGCTGCTGGACACGCCCGGCTGCCTCGACCGCAACATGACCATCCACCAAGTCGGATACACGAACACCATGGCCGTGCTGGACTGGGCGTACGAAAACTACCCGAACCCGACGCACATTGTCGTCGGCGGCTCGAGCGCGGGCTCGCTCGGCGCGCAGCTCCTCAGCGTTCTGGTGGCTGAGAAGTGGCAGACCGAGGCCAACGGCATCTCGTACTCGGTGCTGGCGGACAGCTACGTTGGCGTCCAACCTCCCGACAAGCCGGGCTCCCAGACGATCCAGTACTTTGGCGGCTGCGACGTCGATCTAGGACTCTCGGAGTCCGTCAAGGCCGGTTGCGACAACGCAACTATTACGACCGAAGCTCTCATGGAATATATGATCGAGACCGTTCCGAGCGCTGAGTGGCTGTTTGTGAACAGCGAGGGCGACTACACGCAGCGGTACTACTACCAGTTCATCGAAGACGGCATCCTCGGCTACCCGTTCACCGACATCATCAGCGCCGAGGACTTTTACGGGGTACGTGCGCGCGGGTCGGTGGATTGATACCGTTTCGTTTACTAACTGGAGACTATCGTGACAGAACCTGACGGAGATCCTGGAGGCGTACACGGCCATGAGCGACAAGGTCTCGCTGTTCTACGCCACGGGCATCCAGCACGTCTTCCTCACGGTGAACGACTTTTACCATAACGCGACCAATGACACGACGGGCGAGTACCTCGGGTCGGTCATTAACCGCTGGCTCACTGCGAACGAGTCGATCGACGGCACGACGGCCTCGGGCTCCACCGCGGGCTCGGTCGTTGGCAGCGGGAGCTCAGCCGGCAGCTCCTCGGGCTCCTCCGCCCGGCAGGCCGTCTCGCTGCTGCTGTCCGTGGTGTTCGCCGCTCTCGCCTTGGCGCTGGCTTAGAGGAGTGGGGTATCGTAGCGTTGGGTTTGGCTGGTAATGCAGTGCAGTGCAGTTCGTGAGCGTGTGGTGGCGTGGCAGATCATGATCCGCTGCGAGAAGATCGCTAAGTCAACAGCAAGCAGTCACAAAAGGGTCAGCTATGTGACGTCGCGTGAGTAATGCTCAGCCGCCCATCTCGGAATTCAGCACCCAATACAAACGCCAAGTCAAACAATCCGGATTTCTCGCTCCTGAGCTGCTCGCATCGCCACTCGAGTCACACATGACGGCACACCGCAATGACGGCGCTGCGGATTGCTGCGCCTGGTGCTGGCTGGGGGAGCGCCGTCCGCGCACTGACAGGCCACTTGGGCGCCGCCGGGTGCCACGGTCGCCGTCACTCACGCAGTGCGTGGCTGACCTCGCGCTCCCTCCCGTGGCTGGCTCGCTCGACGGGTTCCGTTCCTCTCGGCTTTCGTCGACTGCCATTCCCTCATCGGCCGCCTCCTCCGCACTCGGAACGCCAGGAACTCCAGACCGACAGCCATGTGGAAGCAGCTTGTGAGCGCGCTCGCGCTGACGGCACTGGCCGCGACGCCCGACTTTGCGGCTGCGCAGGCGCGCGACGGCGACGAGACGTGCATCGTGAGCGACGCCAACACGTGCGCCGTCGAGGACCTGACGGCCTCGACGCTCGACAGTAGCTCGCTCATCTACCCGGGCGGCGAGACGCGCTGCGCCTTCGACGACTTTACCAACTCGTCGGTTGACTTCACGACCAACCAGACCTACTTCTTCCAGGTCTTCCCGGCGCCCGAGCTCGCCAAGACCAAGCTGTTCCTGTACTTCCAGGGCGGCGGCGCGTGCATCGACGACGACACGTGCGACTTCGGCCTCCAGTGCATCATCGAGACGTTCAACCCGAACGCCGTGCCGCTCAGCACGGGCGTCCTCAACCGCTCGGACCCGCAGAACATGTTCAACGACTACAACATCGTGCACGCGCCGTACTGCACGGGCGACCTACACGTCGGTAACACGACGCACGTGATCGAAGAGAGCCCGCTGTATTCTCTGCTCGGCCAGCCCGAGTGCCTCGGCCACAACATGACGCTGCACCAGGTCGGCTACATCAACTCGATGGCCGTGCTCGACTGGGCATACGAGAACTTCCCCGAGCCGGAGGAGATTGTGCTCGGCGGCTCCAGCGCCGGCTCGCTTGGTGCTCAGGTGCTGAGTCTGCTCGTTGCCAACAAGTGGCAGGTCGAGGAGAAGAACATCCGCTTTGGCGTTCTCGCAGACAGCTACGTTGGCGTACTGCCGGCCAGCTACTCGGCTGGTGAGCTCATCCAGTACTACGGCACGTGCGACCTCGACCTCGATGTCTCGGCGTCGGTGGAGGCTGCCTGCGACTCGGGCAACCTGACGGTCGCGGAGCTCATGTCGTCGATGATCCAGGCGGCTCCGACGGCCAACTGGCTGTTCATTGACAGCGAGTACGACCACACTCAGCGCTACTTCTACCAGCTTGTCAAGGAGGGTATCCTCGGCTACCCATTCGACGACCTCATCAGCGGCCCCGACTTCTTCTCCAACATGACGGCCATCATTGACGCATACGAGGCCGTGAGCGACAAGATCTCAACCTTCTTTGTCGACAGCGAGCAGCACGTGTTCCTTACGGTCGCCGACTTCTACGACAACGCCACGAGCACGACCGGTGCGCTGCTGGGCGACTTCATCAACGAATGGCTCGCATCCAACGCGTCTATCGACTCGAGCTCGACTAGCGGCAGTAGCGCTGACGCCGGCAGCGTGGCTGGGTCCGGCAGCAGTGCTGCCTCGACGGTCTCGGTGGCCGTGAGCTCGCTGGCGCTGGTGTTCGTTGCCGCGCTGGCGCTCTAAACTAAAGTATAAGGCTCGGCAGGAGAGCCTCGTGCAGTAGATGCCCATCCATTTCATCGATGCGAATACATTTCTGTTCGACAACATTTCGGTAGCATGATAGAGCATCGAATGCATCTCACAAAAACGCCGCAAATCTAACTGTGTGAAAGTGTCTCTCTTCTGAGCTCGCGTTCACCAGCGGCGGTTGCTGACTCGGAGGAAGCATTTCAAGCTCTACCCGTGAAATGCTTTACTGAAGAAACCAACCACAGTGGAGCTGGCGTAATACCATCGAGGCATTTACTACTCTGGGTGCTGATGTTTTCTGTGCTGAGAATGCATCACACAACATTCGAAGGAAGATATGAAATGAGTTGACCTCCTTGATGAATGGAGATCTACTTTTCGATTTTAGACGCTAGTCGAAACTCGCGAGTGCATGGAGCGATTGCAGTGTTACCCGAGAAAGGTATTACCGATTCTTTCAAATGATGATGTGACTGAAGATCAAAACCCGGCTGGCTTTGGTTCGCTCCGAAAGCAATCCAGGCGAACAACCTCGCTAACAAGCTGCGAGGGCTCTTTAGAAGACCCATTTTATTCCAGTCGGAGCCCTTGCAAACGCCTTGCAGGATCATTTCAACGGCAAATGCCTGAGAACCAGCAAGGCCGGCCGGAGACGCACTAGCCGTAGAAAGATGTCTCTGTCAAGTTGTCCTGTGCGAGTGCGGATCGACGATTTCTGATGAATATTGTATCGCTGATCAAGAGGACGAAGGGGTTGCCAATATTGCTGTTCGAGGCGCTACGGTTAGTATTTTAGCTGTACGGGTGTCCTAGGCGAATACTCCGTTGACAGATACGGCCTTGCTACACCGAACATGCTGAGCTTCGTACGTTCTGGGTAGTGCCTTGGCAAGTGTGTCGAGCCCGACTGTATAAAACTCCTCGACGGAGCCAAAACCGCACCTTTCTCCGACCTCGAGACAATGGTCGAACTTGTGGCGAAGGCCTTCGTGCTGCGAGTGTTTAACTGGATATTGGTGAAGCCCTCGCTGCTGTTGGGACTCATACCTCGAGCGAGGCGTTCGATGTTGGAGTAGCGTCCTTGGACACTCAAGAAATCGCGCCACTAGCTTGTGATCCCCGGCAACATTGAGTCTGTCTAAGCACATTGGCGAGTGTCGAAATGCCACGATACGGGTCACATGCATCTGCGCAGCAAATCTTCGCCTTGTGTGAAATAGCGAGCTCAGCATCGTCATGGCGATGTGTGTCGTGGGATCACCGTCATTCGTTGGCTCTGTGATTAAGGTGCACATGCTCTTCGTTACAATGCTGAACGATTGCGGTGAGCTTACCAAGGAAAGTGGCATCAAGGTCTCGCATACCCTCCGTATTCGCGCGCCATATGGGTGGATGGGAGATCAGTTCAACGGCAGTTTACTCTGACGTCTCGCTGCTTGCGCATATTTGCTGCACCGTCAGCAGAAGACGACAACTGCCAATCTCCTGCTGCCCAGGGCCTGGCCCCCAGGCCCCTTCCAACGCGAATACGGTTTTTTCGTCAGGCACTAGACCCACCGTCGAGAATGCAGCGCATCGAGAAGCGAGCAAAGTTGCTACTGAAGTGGGCAGTCCCGAACTCATGTATAGACGTATGTTCCTGAGTGCATCAGACCCGTTATGGCGATGGTCACGGCAGCCGAGTTTGTTCGACGTGAGATCGCGTTCTATCGGAACGAAATCCGCATGGTATCCTTGAGCGACTCTAGGAAAGTATGCCGGGATGGCTGCCATCATCAAGACGCGATATTGAATCAAATGGGCTCCACCATTTGAGCGCCATCCCCGCAAGCAATGCAAACCGCCGCGCACTCAATGAGTCCGTCCACCATTGTCGCTTGTGTTTGCCGGCGTTTACGCCGATTGTGCTGCTGAGCGACATCATGGCATCATCTGTGCCGATCAACACCATGGCAATGCCATTGGCATCGCTGCGTCAACCTGCGGTCCTGGCTCAGTCAGTCGACTCAACACTTTTTTGGCCAGCTGCAGCCGAAACAAACATCCGTTTGCACAGCTCGGGATCAGACCTCTTGGTGACGTGGTTGAAGCGTGCATCAGGACTCGCCCGTCCCCCTCGGACAAATTCCGCGCAGTCTCCTTCAGCCGCGAGCGTCGCTTGCTCATTCCCGTTCGAAGTACGCAGTCACTCGGAGCATTGCGCAACACATGGTGTTGCCTGCCCTGATTGTTCAAGCGTCATCGATTCGTTTGAAAGCCTTGATGCAATAGCGATCTAGTCCGCCAAACACTGCTGCTAGACTCGGTCGAGCGGTGCTGCGCCATGGAAAAGTGCTCGTGGTGGTGGTGCGACAAGCTGGCAGGCGAACCCATTCGGTGAGGAGAGTCTGAATCTCCGCGCTGATTGGGTGGATTTTCACTGTAAAACCGCTGATTGGGCGGAACCGCCGCCGGAAGAACGCCCCCACTCTCTTGGTTTCTCTATGGCTGACGTACCGCTACGTAGAAATTTAATCTCCCTCTCATCTTCAACCATCCTCCCCATTGGCCAAAATACGCCATAAACCCATATGATTGGCCAGAAACGCCTGACCGGCATTGAAGTCCAGACGGCCCAACGCCGGCACCGCTCCACTTCCGAATCCGCCGGCCCCTGGAGAAGCGCCGCCTCCAAGCGCCAAGCCCGAAGCCGCCGCCGCCCATGCCGCTGCGCGCTGCGCTGTCGCCGACGCCCGTGGCGCGCGCCAGCTCCCCGCAGCTCAAGCGCGACCCGCCCGCCGCCCCCTCCCCCTCGCCCCCGTGGCCGCTCTCGCCAGTCGCGCGCGAGGCGCTGGCGCTGCGGGAGCTTTTGCTGCGGCGGCGCGTGCGGCTGCGGCGCTTCAGCCTCAGCCGCCTGCGCGCGGTCGTCGTGCCGCCCGTGGAGATCCCGCACCCGCTGGACGTGCCCGGGGGCGTCGCGTACCTCGTGTCCGGCGCCAAGATCCCCATGACGCGCGACATGGCGCGCCGCCACCGCAAGAAGCTGCTGCAGCGGCTGCCCGACGCCATCGACGAGCGCGCGGCCGTCAAGTTCTTCTGAGCCCCTCCAGTATTTATCCTCGCCACCTCCTCCTAATGTATTGTACTGCTCGAACCAACTGACCAACTCACGCCCGCCCTTGCGACTCCTGCGCGCGCCCCGGCAGCGAGATCCGGCCGTAGCGCGCGCTCTCAGCTACCTCCTGCAGCCGCTCCAGCGCCGACGGCGCCCGCCCGCTCAGCACCCGCTGCACGATCGAGGCCGAGAACCCGGAGACCAGCGACGCGCGCGCCGAGCCTGCGTACTGGCGCACGTCCATAGAGGACCCGCGCACGTTCCAGAACACCAGCGCGGGAGCCTGGCAGTCCGCAGCTGCGAACTCGCGCTCGAGAAGGGCGAAGCGGGCGTCAAAGTCCGGGTCCACACTCGCGAGCTCCATGTCCGACACGACGATGAGGCGCTCCGGCAGGCGCTCGCTCGAAGGCGAGTACTGCTTGGCGAGCTCCAGAATCGCTCGGTAGGCTGCCGCGATGGCTCTCTGGCCACTTTCAGGCGCACCCTCGAGCTGCTTGACGCGCTCGAACAGTGGGTCGCCCTGCTCGTGATGGAACTGCGGCTCGTTATCGAATGCAAGCACGAGCCCTTCCAGGTCCTCTGAGTCGAACGATGGCACAAGCAGACCTCCGAGCGTGGCAACCAGCACGCTCAACGCGACCGAAGAGCGGCGCTCGCTCGAGTCCGAGAGGCAGGCGAGTGTCAACGACGTCGAGGCCGAGCAGTGGTAGCCTGGGTACTCGGACAAAACGCTCCACTGCGCCTCGATCACGTCCTCGACGCTCGATCGGCTAAAGTACTCGCTTACAATCTCATGCGGGTATAATGCACCGAGTTTGGAATCCCCGCTTTGCGCTCTCCACTTCCAAAACTTGTCGTGGATGTTGCTCGAGAAAGCGTTGCGGTTCAAGCGCAGCGCCTCTTTCGGAACTTTGTCAAAGTCAATACCACCCCAGTCGTTGGCGCACATTCGACGCTCGACGATGTCGAGGTGTTTCCGTAGAGGCGAAAGATACGTCTTGCGTAGCTGAGCTTGCGTTAGCTTCATTTGTCGACAGAGCTTTCTGTTCACATTGAGCTTGTTGTCGAGCGATTTCTTCTCCGACGGGATCCACTTGGCACACATCGAGATCTTGACATCACCTTCAGCATCTGCGTTCAGTCTTTCCAGATCTTCTTCCAGTTGCCGCTGAAGTAGGTCAAGCCCGTCGTTTTCTGCTGGGGTGTTCATGAGCACCGCGACGTCGTCAAAGCGGCCGTACTCTCCAACAAAGTGCTTGAGGTTGTGCTTGAGCTCCTCGGCGTGGTTCTCGGCAAGCCACTTGAGTGCGAGGCGTCCGAGATGGCGTTCTCCCTTGCCCCCGCGGCAGTCGCGAACGTAGGCAATGATCCTTAGTGTGTGTAGCGGGTCTTCCTTGAACGACGCTTGCAGTAGCTGAGCGAGGTCCTGCTCCTCGATTCCTCGTGTTGCAGCGCCCAGTAAGTTGACACATGCGTTAGATGCTGGCTGCTGCTCGAAAGAGGTCGACATGGCGTTGGAAAGATGCTTGGGAGCCTGGTGAATTCAAAAATGAGCTCAATGCTGCACCGTATCAGTCTTTTTGCCAGCTGGAAAATGATGAGTGCTGGTACTTTTCGATGAGTGAGGAACAGGTTGAAGCAATGTGTACCCATGCCTAGACGCCAACCTAGGTACACGATGCATTGGGCACTACCCCTGGCGATGCATGTGCACATACCAGCAGGCTGCTGTGTGTTGGTACAAATCGTCGTACACTAGACTATTCCTTTTCCTCATTGCTACTGCTTGCCTCAATGGATCAAGAATTTTCTGCACTCATAATTCTGCTTTCAAGAAACTTCCTGTCCTGGCGGTTTTGAAATTCGACTACGGAATGAAGACGACTTCGCATTGCAATTGCCAAGACGACAGACCACAACTCGTTCCTTCCTCTCGCCTTCTTGGCTTTTCAAACTCACTTCGCTCACTACGTAGTTTTGGTAGGCATTTCGAGACCCATCGAAACCTTGCTGCAGCGAATTGTATGCGGGTCGGAGACTGATGAATCCATTTGCAAAGCAATGATGTGCCATAGGTTGTCGTTGTGGGTGCCAGTTCGATATGCAAGCCAATCTCACTCTCCTTTTTTTTCTCCTGCAGCTCCCAAAAACATTGCTGTGTACGATTAGGCTGACGTCGAGGCCGTTGTGCTCCGTGTGGTCTTTCAAGGCGCGCCAGCCATTCGAAGCTCTACCGACAGAGACCAGGTCGATGTGGGTAGTATG
>JAASGX010000523.1:0-19086 GCA_023334415.1 Phytopythium chamaehyphon | reverse complement strand
CGGGGACAAGGACGGCAGGCAGCAGCGCACCAGCCCCCATGTCTTGGGCCAAAAGTCTTCACAGCAGCAGCGATACCAACAACAACAACAACAACAACAACAACAACAACAACAACAACAACAACAACAACAAAAAGCAGCAGCAACAGCTCGGTCAGTCGCTCCGGTTGGCACCACGAGCATCGGACGCAGCGCAACGCACAGGGCACGAGCAGCACGCGCAGCTCCCAGACGGAGATGGGCGCCGGCTGCGGGTCCTCCGGGTCGCTCGCCGGCCCGTACGCGTGACGCACCAGCGCCGACTTTTCCGTCGCGTGGCGCCCCATCGTCTCGCGAGGAAGCAGCGGCGAGGGCTCGAGCGGCGGCAGGTGCGGGGTCGCCACAGAAGATTGGCAAGTGAGCCAGCAGCTCATTGTGATCCTTGGGAATGATTGCGATCAGCGTGAGACCACACATTTTGGCCACTCACAGAGAGGGAAGCATGCCTCAACGCGTTGTGATTGGTCGAAAACGACGCCAAGCGTTTTAGTGCGTTAGCCTGCTCCGCTCCCCATGTTCGCAAACCCATTGCATCTTGAGCCCACATCAACAGCACTGATGTCACCATTCGTTTGGCGACCCTTTACCGCCCACAATTGACTCGCGACTTTGACTCTGATTCTGACTGTGGCGTGCTCTTTATTGTCAATTTCTAGGCCACAATCGCCATGTCAATCGATTCGTTGATTTCATTGGCTAAAAGTAAGATAATATATGTGTGTTAACCAATAAGAAGAAAGTGTGGCTTTTGGGTGTGATGCTGCCATACTGGTCACGATCAAAATGTCCGAGACTGTAGACCGGTATGTCTGCTCTACAGCTCCAATTAAGCGCCTGCTGCTACGTGCAGCACAGACGCAGCACCAACGGTGTGCATCTGCCATAAGCTATACATCTCTCAAACAATTTTATTTGCTGTTTTTTTGGCTCGGAAATACTCGAATATAGAGGTTTGCGCGATTGCCTCGCCGTTCGGCCTGATCGGTTGAATCAATCGGTCTCGGAAATTTCAAGTAGAACTCACAATACAAGAGGCGAGAGAAGGAGAGAACGGGTCCGCTTTGTTCGGAAGCCACAGATCAGTTTACAGATTTTTATCGGCGTCCATGGAGGCTTTGGTTATTTCAATACGGAGGACACGCGCAGAGTTTACCAAATGCTGCCAAGAATTTAAAGACAATAATGGCAGGCCCGTACCCCCAATGTCCTGACCCAAACTCCGTGTAGATTTTAGATGGAGCCACTATCCATCGTCACGCCGAGATCGTGCACTATCTTCAAAGTGTCAGACTTGCTACCATCTTTTTGCCAGCGTTTCCCAACCCCATCGACATTTGGTTACACGTTCCAGCGTTACTACATCGAGTCTAGTCAGCGTGGTCTGATGCGATTTGTTGTTCGGACGTTCAGACCCTTTCAGGATTTTAACATGGCTCAAGTGTTTGATCACTGTGAGTAGAAAGTTCAAGTCCTCTTCAATCCAACCATACTACTTTCAACATTTGCCTCGTTGGGATTGATCCGGATAAAGATTAGAGGAATACCAAGAGCGGCTTGAATGCGCTGCAGTCGGGCAAGTTCTTTGACTGGATTGTACCTGCGGTGTTGACCTTCGTCAACCTCAATTATCACGACATGGGTCCCCCCCCCCCTCTCTCTCTCTCTCTCTGCCCATAGGAGGGCATCCGAGCGAAACCTCAAGCCACGAACAGCTCGGTCGAGAATCACTGCAGGGAATTCTCTCAGCAATGGGAGTGTCATGTATATTTCACGTACTCGCGCTCGTTTTTTTTTCTGCAGCCTTTCCTCGAGGGTCAGCTTTGCCTTTTGCTGTCGTTGACGACGGTGAAAATGCCGCCGGGTTATTAAAAAGCCAGGCCAGACTTTTTGATTCGGGTTTCACCGTAGTAGCTGGCCGTAGCCACGCGGCACAAGCGCTTGCGGAAGTGCGCCTGCACGCAAAACCGGCGCTTTAAGCGCAGTTTTTGACTTGTCGTTCGGACTTTTTATCTTGTTGCTGGTCCCGCTTTTTCCACTTCCAACTTGGTCGCCTTCCTGTTATCCTTGGTTGGCAGTTCGCAGGTCGCCTCCATGTTGTCCTCGACCGCCTGCTCGCAGGTCGCCTTCATTGACAGCTTGCAGGTCGCCTCCATGTAATTCTTGGCCTGATGCGTTTCCACTCCACTCATGCAGGACGTCGCCGCCTCGTTCTTGCTGGCCACCTCCATTTTTTCCTCGCCGGCTGTCTCCATGATGTCCAAGCAGAGTATCTGCCCGTCGCCCGGATGCCCCAAGCTAATCGTCGATTGATCACTAATGGACGACTCGTCCATCTCGACGAAGGGTGTCCTCAGCCATGTGTCCAAGAAGCTACAGTTGTGACGAAAAACTAGGCTGCGCGTCACCCATTTCTACATATGGTCAAGGATCGTAACTATGGAAAGATGATCATAAGATGCCTGATGACGACAGCGCGTCGAAGTTGACATCGTCGCGTCAATCGATTTATAAAAGTACAATGTCCATATTCAATATATTATATATCGAAAACAAAATCAATATGTTAAAAAACAAAAATCAATATATCGCGGGCCAATCAGAGATAGCCCCAACCCCAAGCCTATTTTATATGCACCCCCGATAGAACCTTTTGAAATACCCAAATTATTTACTGTTAGTTTTGGGAACATAAAAAGGCTTTGTTGGGATCAGTAGCCGCAGACAGGTTTCCAAAACCTGTCTTAGCCATCATTTAAACTGGAGATTGTTGGATTCCCGGCGACCTTCGCGCGACAAAGGTCCGATCGCGCACCGATCGAAAAGATTCTTGGCGAGCTTCGAGCAACCTTCCCGCGACTGTGTCGCCGACGAGCACCCCTCAAGCCACCTTCTCGCGACATGAAATAGCCACTAGGCGCCAGCTCAGGCACTGGCGATATTCTATTAGGCGTGCCTAATTCGCAGCCAGCACGAAGGAGCCGCACTCGCCGACGGGCTCGGTCTATGGGCTGCGAGCGATGCGTGGGCCTCGAGCGCACGCAGACGACGGCGATGGCGAGGGCGCTGGGTTGGAGCTGGGCCTGGAGCGCCAGCAGGCGCCCGCGCGGGCCTCGCGGCGGCCGCTGCTCTTCGGCTCCTTCCGGCGCGGCCCCGCGGATGGAACGGACTTCCCCACGAGCTCCTCGAACGCCTCGACGGCGCTGGAGCCGGCGCCGCCGCTCGTGTCCGACTTGGGGGCGGCGCTGGGGCTCTTCGACGGCGGCAAGACGCGAAGCACGAGCAGAACTACCGGCAGGCGAGGGCGCGAGGACGAGGGGCCAAGCCTGAGCGCGCGGCTGTGGCGGCGCGTGGCGGCCATGCGCCCCAAGCGGCGGCGGCCGTCCGACCGCGCGAGCGTCGACCAGGAGATGTACGTGCGCAGCATCCTCGAGTCCTACTGCTCCTCCATGTCCTCCAACCGCTACTCAGCCTCGGTCTTCGGCGAGACGGGCGCCAGCGCCATGCGCTCGCCCTCGCCTGGCGCCGGCGCCGGAGCTCCAGCCGACCCGCCTCCGCTTGCAGACGGAGCGCTGACGGCCGCAGAGGCCGACTACCTGGCGCAGCTGCAGACGCCGAGCGTGGCCGCAGGCGCCGAGGCCCGGCCGGAGCGCAAGAGCGCGCGGCTGAACCGCAAGCAGAGCCACCGACGCATGCGCACGCTCAGCGGCACGGCCTACAGTGAGGGCAACGAGGACGAGGAGGGCGAGGAGGACAGGAACGAGCGCCGGCTGCAGCGCCGGCTCAAGATCGAGGCCATGCGCGCCAAGCTGCTCGAGAAGAACCAGCACCGCGCGCGCACGCGCAAGAAGATCCTCATCTTCGCCATGTGGATCCTCGTCACGCTCAGCGCCTTCATGGCGGCCGGCGTCTTCATCGCGCGCACCGGCGTCCGGGTCCACGAGGCGGAAAAGGCCGAGCACGCGACGGCCTCTTCGGTGTCAAACAGCAGCGCGACCGACTCGTCGTCGGCCGAGGCGTCGACTACGACGCTCTACACGTACATGCACTGCATGCTCATGTCGCTGTCGCTGTGGATGTCGCTCGTCGTCGTCGGCATGCACATCACGTTCAAGTCCTTCCGCACCTACTCGCACCCGTTCGTGCTGGAGCTCAGCTGCGTGCAGTGCGGCTACTGGATCATCTCGCTGCTGCGCGTGCAATTCGAGACAGACGCGATGAAGGACGCCGTGTACCTCATGTTCTGCATGGCCGAGTGCTTCTTCAACTTTGGCCAGATCTCCTTCACGTGCGCCATCGCGTTCAACATGTACCGCTCCGTTGTATCCTACGCCGACGTTCTACTCGACTCTCAGAGCGCCAAGCAGCGATACCGATCGTACACACTCAACGTGATGCTTCTGTCGCTGCTTGCCGCCGTCACGCTGGCGCTCGTCGGATACAAGACGGGGGATGACGCATCGTCTGAAGAATCGCTTGAAGACATGGACAACATGCAGCCGTGCCTGTACCCGACGTGCCGTCTCATCCTGTACGTTTACTACCCGCTGCTAGCCTTCGGCTTCAACTTCATCTTCTACGTCCGGTTCAAGCGCACCATTGGTACGGCCTATCCAGTTTCGGCAACGGGCCGATTGAACAAGGTGGCGCTGTCGTATCTCGTCGTCTTCTTCATCTGCTGGGGAAGCCTCATCATCTCCACGGCATTGACAGTGGCGAGCTCTTCTCACGTGTCCGACGTTGTGCTGTTTGTGCTTCAATGCGTCTTCGATGTGCTGGGCATCGGCACAGCCATCATCACGTTCACCAACTTCCACCGCTGTCGCAAAGCATTTGACTTCGGGCTGTCGCTGAAGGCCATCGATCCGAACAGCATCGAGTTCGACGACCCTGTCAACATCGTGGGGGAGGGCACTTTCGCTATTGTGCTGAAGGCCCGTTGGCGCCAAGGAGCCGTGGATAACACGTTTGCACGCTCTGTCGAGGTGGCTGTAAAGACTTTCAAGCACACCCAGCTTGAGTGTCTGGACCAGATCAAGGAGGAGGCGTATCTCTCGTCGCGACTGGTGCACCCGTGCGTCATGATGACGTACGGTTGCTACACAAGCGGCATCAACTTGTACATTGTGTACGAGTACCTGGGCGGCGGGACATTGCAGGACGTGCTGGATGCTACCTCCCGCCTGCCCTACGCAACTGCGTTACGCTATGCGCACATGATCGCCATGGGCATGCGTTTCCTACACGGCCTGCCCGTCCCTATTGTTCACAGAGACCTGAAGCCGCTCAACTGCATCTTCGACTCGAACCGTGGAATGCTCAAGGTGGCCGACTTTGGTGAATCGCGACTGCTGCGTACTAAAGACGTGATCCCGCGTCGCGCCAACTTCTTCCCATCGCAAGACCTGACGCTCCAGATGACGACCAACATTGGAAGCGCGTGCTGGGCAGCGCCAGAAGTATTGAAGGACGAGCTCAAGTCGGACTACTCGATCAAGATCGATGTCTACAGCTTCGGCATTATCTGCTGGCAGTTGTACACGTGCCGTGTACCCTATGTGGATATTCCAGGCAGCGTGCTCGCGGTAGCCGAGGCTGTTCTGGCTGGTCGCCGCCCCGAGATTCCAAGTGACTGCCCTACACTGTTTGCGAAGATCATGAAGCGGTGCTGGCACGAGAGTGCACTGAGGCGTCCTAGCTTCGACGACATTGTGCAACTGCTCGAAATCGAGCTAGCGAGCGAAGAGAAGCGGGTTCTGAGTGGCGATACGACTCCGTTCCCTCCTACGTCTTCTCGCAAAGTGCATGCAATGCCTCGCGACGGAAACAGGTTCGGCAGCGACAACAGCACTAAGAGTAGCAAAAGCGGCAGCAGTGAAGCCAAGTAAACTTTGAAGTATATAAACCATCTCCCGATTTATCGTGTTCACGCATCCACCGACGAATCAAGCAGCTTTCAGTTGGCAAACGTCCGAATCTACTCGCGATCAAGTGAAGTGATGACGACAGATTTCGATTGCCCAGCATTCAGAGCTAGACGCAGAAGATGTGGCATTCCTCGTTCGACAGCTCTAGCACCATGACGCCTATGTCTCTGTCTCTCGCGTTCGTGCTCTTGCTGTCGTCGATCCAACTCGCCTCGCCAACCACGCTACCAATCGTGTTCCTCGAGCGATGGAACACCTACCACGAAGATCCCGAGACGCTCCAAGTGAAAACCGGCCCTGCCCAACACTGCTACTCGTTCGACTGCTACACCAAGCTGATCAAGTACGCCAACTGGCGTGACCTCCAGACCCACTCGCGCCTTGCATTCTACGCGAAGCCTAATTGTCAAGGGAAGGAGATCCAAACGATCTCCATGGTCGAGGGCAGGGGAACGGGGTCTGCCACACTCGACGTCTTCCCATCTAAGTCCCGCGTCAACTCCATCATGATTCTGGAGTCCGGCAGCTACGCGACGCGTGGAATCACGAGGCTCTGTCGCGGCATGTACGAGCGGATTGGTAATGGCACTGGAGGCTCGAGCAGCAGCAGCAGTGAAGGCACCATTGGCAGCTAGGAGGTGACAACATTTAAAGTTGAGTGAACAAAATGCTCGACACCCACGAGGTGGATTAGCGATGCCCGCTTGAATATGACGTAGCTCCCTTCAGGTGGACCGCTACACCTCAACGACGAGTGGGGACGTCGGCGACGATCCCTGGCTACCGACGGACGAGGTCGCGCCTGACGCCGCGGCCTCTCTCGTGCGCGTGAAGGACGCAAACTGGTACGCCGTGACCTGCAGACCACGTTAGGGCCGATCAAAAGCGCGGGCTTGGATGGAGAGCGCGCGTCAGCCGTACCGGAGACGACCCGCCCGGCAGCGGGTACGAGATCTCGATCTGCATGACGGGTGTTAGTAGCGATCACAGCCGCTGTCGTGGCCCAGACGCACCCAGGAGCGGCCGCAGGAGCGCACGAACCGCCACTCGACGCCGGCGCGCGCGAAGCAGGCGCGGCGGTTGATGCGCTGGATGAGCGCGCGCACGTACTGCGTGGCCTGCGAACGCATGGAGCAGCAGCAGCGTCATCCTCTCAGCCACCGGAGCTCTCACAAGTCGAGGGCTCGGACGTCGCGGACGCAGAAGTTGGGGCAGAGCAGCGAGGCGCCGAGCGTGCACGGGCAGCACGCGTAGCCGCAGCAGACGCAGAAGAAGCAGGGCCAGTAGTCCGCGAGCGTGTTGTTGACCTGGTTGATGGCCGCCTCGAAGTCGGCCGCCGCGACCACGTGCGCCAGCTCGGCCGGGAACGCGTCGTCGTACTCGCGCGCCACGCCCGTGACGAAGCGCGCGCGCTGCGGCAGCAGCCGCACGACGCCCACGGCCGTCGCCATCGTCATCGTCACCGGCGGCTGCGGCTTGAGCTGCGGCTGCGGCTGCGGCTGGAGCATGGGCGCGCGCGCGTCGATGGCCGTGCGCTCCATCGCAGAAAGATACGTGCGGCCGTTCAAGATCCGATCGGTGGCCACTTTCGGAATTTGGATACATTCGGCAGATGGAGGAGCGCGTGGCCGCGCTCTCGGAGGGGCTGCGGGCCGAGCGGCCCTGGCGCAACGTCCAGCGCGTGCTGCTGGCGACGTTCGCGGAGCTGGCCGAGATCCTGGAGCTGCAGACGCGGAGGCTGGCGGCGGCTGAGGTGAGGGCTGAGAGGCTGGAGCGGCGGCAGAGCGAGCTCGAGCAGCGAGCGGACAAGCAAAAGGAAGAGGAAGCCAAGGAGAGGAGGAAGACTCTCGCCAAGTGGAGGAGCGAGGATGAGCGGCGAGCGAGGAAACAGGTCGCGCAGATCGCGGGCGAGCGGAACGAAGAGTTGGTGAGCCAGTGGGGCAAGGACGTCGCCAAGTTTGTCAACCAGGCGGTGAGGAATTGCTGCGGAACTGGGCCACTGCTGAGGACCGTTAACCCCGCTGTTCGTATCCTCGTAGATGAACGAAGCCTGGCCGTCTCACTGTCGCGAGATGGAGCTAAAACTCGCTGGCATGCTCCAGTTCGACGCAATTGAACAAAAGCTGGTGACATTTCTCAAGGAGGAATCAAGCATAATGGTGCGACGGCCATCGGCAAATGATCACGTTCAAAGGAAACTAAGCTCATCTTCTGTGCGGTGATAGGAAGATGCTGTTCGCGCCGAAATCACAACCAACGCTGAGCGCTTGGACGCGGAAATCAAGGCATTGGCAGATCGGTTCGATGCTCTAAAGGCGGGACCACAACCACCAAGTGCCAAGCAGCTTGAAGCACTGGCGCTGGAGCTTGAACAGGTTACTGATATACACGTTATGCTACTTGAAATGAATGCTGAACAATCCTTGGTGGAGTAGGGAGCGATTCATGCGGCGGTTGATATTACAACGACGGAGCTGGGCCATTTGGATGAAAGGTTCTCAAAACAATTGGCAGCATGGCGGGGCGAAATCGATCGGACATTCGCACCCAAGGTTGACAGAAGCGAGCTCGTGAAGCTGCTCAGCCGGAAAATGGACACGAGTACGCTGGTGGTAAAAGAGCCTGGTTCAAAAGTCTGGATCACTAAATTTTGTGCGTTTATGTTGTGAAGTTGATGGTTGGAAGCAGTTGGACGGCAAGGCGAGCTTAGCTCGGCTCAAAGAGTTGGAGGAAAAAATTGAGGACACTCTTCACACTGAGCAGCAACTGGTGTTGCGTGATATACAAAATCTGCGCGTGGTGTGTGATTCTAAAGCGGATGCGCAGGAGTTCGAGCAGCTCAAGTACAGTATGGTGAGGGGAAAATGATATTTGCTCGCAGTTCCCTGCTTAACGACTCATATATGTAGCACGATCTGTTGGCAGTCGCTGAGTCAATGCAGCATGAAATGTCGAGAGTTCGCACAACTATAGAAGAGGTGCCTATAGAGCTAAACCAACAAGAAATGAGCGCCGAACACTTCTCTTTTCCAACGATGAAGTTAGAACTCCAGCGCGTCGTATCTCAACTAGATGCAGTCAAGCGTCAACTCCGCAGCGAAATCTATCAGGCGCGATATGTACGTCTAGTTCGTTTTCATCTTTATGTCTCTGCACTGATAGCGCACTGGGACGATAGATTTGGAAGGACGGTACACCAACCACTCGGCAGACCATAACATGGAACACGCAGGTACTCAACACAAACGCGGATATTTTCCAGTGGAAAATAGGATCCGATCGGGTCAAACTGCTTGTTCCTGGTCTCTACTACGTACAAACATCCTTTTTCACCAACACGACTCCCACGATACACATCCGCGTCAACGGAGAGGCAGTTTTGAGCTTGAAGGCCCCGTCGCCACTTAGATCCACGGTACCATCTCCGCCTATTCGAGCTGCTGGTGTCGTTCAACGAATACTACACAGTGCTGGCAATGTTGCGGGATTGACACTCGACGGCGTTCTAGCGCTACCGGAAAATGCGCTACTTTCGATCGCGTACGATAGTCATGAGCGAGCACAAGGTTTCCTCAACCTTCGCAAATTATAATATACTACGAAGTGTGCTGAAGTGCGCTACACATCTACTAGAGGAGCAGCGCCACGGGTTTCTCCTCCTGTTTTTGCCATCCCGTCCTCATCACCCAAACTTCCAACACTCGCAGAACTCGAGCGACGCCGATTTTTTCGGCGATCACGCTTAGATCGACCATCACCACTACGCTTGTTTTTCACGTTCGTATGTTCGTCTTTCAACGCTTTCGTTGGGGTTGAAGGAGCATTCGGTGATGCTGCGTTCTCTGGAATCTCCGCTGGTTGTGACTTATCACGCGTAATATTCGCACTGCTTCTGCGGGACTCAGCTGGCGATCGACCGGGAGTCTCTGAGCACTCGTAGTCGTTCTGCAAACGCTTAAGAATTGAGTTGGTCACTTTGAAAGTTGCTGCTCGCGCCAGCACATATTCAGAACTTGACAATTGCGGCTGTTCCAGCCAAACAGGCAAATTAGCAACCACTAGTAGTGCTTGGAAGCAAGCATATCATGATCGCACCGCATAGTCCTGGAGATCGTAGAAGATCTGGGGAATTTCGTCAAAGGTACTTCCGATTAGATGATGCTGTAGACCAGATATGTGAGAACATTGATCAACCGACGGTGCCTGCAACAAACAACAACAATCCACCTTCAGGGATTCGAGAATTACGAGCGCCACGCGGAAGAGTTGCTTCCATCCAGCGACCAAAAACCCGTCGAGGACGCGAACAACGACATCATACGGCAATGCCTCCATGTTGGTGAAGAGCGTCATGAACCAACTGATATGTCAGTGACAGTCAGCACCAGGAACCAAAGACGGCGTCGGCGTGGAAAGTTTAACTTTACCCAGTCGAGAACATGCTGATGGGGAAGTCGAGCTCGCTCAAGTGCTCTGCAAGGTTAGGTAGATGCATCGCTACCAGTTGTTCCAGCTGGAGGTGGCCTATGTGTGAGCCCATCGATGCAGATATCGTCAACCCAGAGAAAGATAAACCTACCTGAAAGCAGCGGAGGTTCAAACGTGGGAGCCCAGGTCCGAAAAGTAGATCGAGCTCGTAGTGGCGCGACGCCACGAGGCACGTCAATAGCCAGAAAGCCCTCGCTTCATCCCAATTTACCACCGACAACACGAGCGCCGCGACGTGGTCCATACCCTGGCAGTACCCGATCTCAGAGTTGACACAGGAGAAAGCGCGTAGAACATTTGCGAGTGCTGCACGTCGAGTAGCTACTACAGGAGGAGATATTGGCTCGTTCAGAGACGTTGGCGATTCAGAAGTGTACACTTTGGTCGGTGGGCGAGTACGGCGGTGAGCAGAAGTTCCAAACGTTCTCTGAACATCGCACTGGATCTGTGCGTCAAACTCCATCACAGACCCTTCACAGCGCACAAGGAGCAACTTGTACGCGCGATACCAGGATGAAGAGCAAGAATCTTTGGTGGAAGTAAGCTGGAGCCATCGAGGGTGAAATGATGACACTCCTTCGTACTCGCGATCGTCTGAAGATGATGACTCTGTCGAATCAAGGCGTGCTCGCACTTCGTCAGCGAGATCAGTAACATACGCGCGGGTCTTTTCGTCACGAAGACATTCGGCTTGCCAGAACGCAGCACGCGCACCTTGCGATAGAGAACTTACTACATCTTGTGCCAGGGCACACTTCGCCTCACACTTGTGTCTCATTACTGCGTCACGAAGCCGGGTGCTCGTTGATGCAAGCGTCTTTAACTCTCGCAGGGTCAAGAATGCACTTACACTCGGATACCCTCGCAATAGCACCGCACTCCAAATATCACTGTTGCCATCACCGCTCCGACTCGTTCCGTTCCCTGCAGAGACTGCTCGGCGAAGCACATCGAGGATCGTGTCCATGTGGTTGAGAGCTCGGCGAGATCGCACCTGCGCCGCTCGAAGTGCCATTTGCAGCTGGCGGTTAGCTAGGGTGAGCTGTTCACCAGCTTCAACGCTGGCACAAGCTGGTGCGAACTTATGGGCCGGTGGAGTGTCAAGCGCTAGTGATACGACAATCGCTGAAGAGGACGATGCGCCACCAAGAGGCGAGTCGAGAGCCCCACCCGCATGCGCCAGTCGTGAGGCGATGACTGCATCAATTGCATCCATATCGCACCCGCACACGTTCGCTTCCAACCGCAGAGCATCTTCTTCGTGGCGCTTGGCCTCCATTTCTCGCCTCGCATCGTCCTGCAAGTCTACCAGTTGCTTCTCGAGAGCTTGGTTCTCGATCATGAGCTTTCGCGTCGTAGCGAGTTCGGAATCGCGTTGAGCGCGCTGAAAGCAAGGTCGACACACTCGCTGGAGCCGCACCGGTGCGCCACGACAGAGAGCGAGCATTATGAACTGAGAGCAGCATGTGTCGCAGAAGATGGCCAGGCATAAGCGACAGTGGTGTCTCCGACATGGCTTAAGAGTCCATATGGACGAGCTGAAGAGCGCGCCACAATACTGGCATTGTGGCGTGGCTGCATCGTCTTGCCAAAAGCAGTCGTCGCCCGTCACCGGATGGGTCCTCTCCCCGTTATCCCATTGCGGCAGCATGACATCGATTATCGCCACGTACTCGGCCATGGCGTGCTCTGCACCGGCAGAATTGCTACTGAGCTGGTCCCATTGCCGCCTGCATTTGGCGTGAGGCCGAACTGATTAGCACTTGTCCAGCAACCGATGCATAGCAAAGAGCTCCGCACATGACGGCGCCTGGACCAATATACCCTCCGCATACGCTTAGCAGCCGTGAAACACCTGCGTACCACCGTGGACGGGTAAGTCTCTGCATGCATCAGGTACTTGCTTTCCTTGTGGCACCTAAAGTTGGGGCCGCCTGCGGTACCGCGCTCTCGCCCTTGAGCTCTCGCCGGCGGTCGATCGAGCCCTGCTCGACGAAGCACTGGAGGCTCATGAGCCGCGCCTCGTGCCACTGCAGCGCGCGCGCCACCGCCGGGTCCACTGCTCGCGCCGACCCGTTGTGCAGCTTGTTGAGCAGCGCGTCCACGAGCGCCCTGGCCCTCCGGAACCTGCGCCGCAGTCCGCCGTCCCCCCAGTAGCCGTCCTCATTCTCATTCTCGTCCTCGTCCTCGTCCTCGACGTCCTCCTCCTCCGTCAGCTCACTGATGTCGGCGCCTTCGCTCGTGGCGCTGGCGCGGCTGCTCGTGCGCCGCCGCGGCCGCTCGACGCCCCCGGCCTGCGCGAGGCTCATGATGGCGAGCGCAGCGGAGATATCGCGACTGAGCAGCCGAAAGTTGCGAAACCCATGAGCGGTGGCTGCCAGTCGACCGTAACAGCATTGCGGCCCTTCAAGATCCAACCGACCGACTCGATGGTCCGGCTCCTCGTACCTAGCGCGGTGGGCTTCGGTACTATCGAATCTGCTGCGGCGGTTCGGCCCCAAGCGCCTCAATACCAAGGCGCTCGCGATTCCACGCGACTCGAGAGGCTCGAGAGGCTCGAGAGGCGGATGCGGCGGCAGGGCGAGAAGGGCAGGCGCTCGCGGCGCGAGAATGAGAACGGGAATGAGAACGAGAACGGGAATGGCGAGGCGGCGCCGCTGCTGCCGGCGGGCGCGCTGGCGCTCAACTACAACTCGGACTCGGCCGTCTACGACCGCGACGGTGGGTCGGCTGCTGCCTATGCAAGCGACAGAGCGGGCGACTGACGGACTGGCGGACCGCCGACTGCAGCGCTGGAGCAGCACCGGCACTTCTTCTACGGGCCTGGCGCGCACTACGCGGCCACGGCCTCGAGCGACGAGGACGACGCCGCGGAGCTCGACCTGCCGCCGCTGGGATACGCGGACGCGCCCAGGCAGCCCATCCCGAGGGCCAACTGGCGGCTCGCGCGCTCCAGGAGCAGGCGCAGTAACGTGCGTGGCGTGGTGGATGGCCGCACTCAGGAGCGACTGCTGACGGTGGTGCTGCTGTGTGATGAAGCTGTCGCCGCCCGAGCCCAAGGCCAGCAGGTTCACCAGGCGCTCGCGCATGCGCAGCATCAAGAAGCACCTCCGGGTGAGTACGCGCGCTGAGGGATGGGAAGCGTCCAACCGAGGACTCAGCGGCGCGAGTGCGATGGAGACAGGAGCCGCCCAGCGTCCAGAAGCTGCGCGTGTCGGCGTACTGCACGTGCGACCAGCTGCAGCTCTTCAAGCTGCTCAAGTGGCTGGACCGGGTCGAAACGGGGCAGCTGCCGGGCGGAGAACTCAACCCGGACGGCTGGAAACACAAGATGTACATGGGGGCCATCCACTCGACGTGCTCGCCACCTGACGACGATGAGTGCGTCTGCGCTTCGCCATTGGTTTTCCATGACCGGTCTAACCGGGATGCTGATTCCCGCTGCAGAGGCGAACAAATTGTGCCGAGCGCATATCGCCAGAAGGATGCCTTCTACTTCGCGTACGAGCCGCAAAGATGCTTTACGCTCTCTATTCAGTTTCGTCAAACTGATCTTCATGCTCAATTACAGTACGGGGTGTGCGGTGTTCTGGGGCCTAACGCGGACAGAAGAGCAGGCGCATTTGCGTGCTCTCACGGCCTTTTCGGTCGGACCCGTCAAGCAAATCGAGGTCGAGGACATGGACTACACCTACGGAGACGAGAGTCGCATTGCGAACGACGCCGTCACGCTGAGCACAAATCGAGCGGCCGAGAAGCTTGCGATCGCTTTTGCGATGGCTCAGTCGGCGAAACTTGACGTGTTTGAGGAACGCGTCGAGGAAACGATCCAGGAAACCAAACACGTGCCACAAAACCTGGCCAGTTCAGGATCTATCCAATACTCGCAGGGGGATATTTCCAAGCTCATCGGTCGATTATTTATTGAGGTGAGCTGCTACTGACAGCGAAGGATGTGTGCTGCAAGGGCCATCTAACCGGATCGGTAACGCAGCGGAGCGATGTGAATCTCAATTCTGACATGCTGGACGAGCCCGACTTCTTCTGGGAGGACGACGAGTTCCAGCCACTGTACAAAAAGATGATGAAGTACCTGGACGTGGACAACCGTGTGCAGATCCTCAACACGCGTCTGGATATTCTTCGCGAACTGTGCGTGTGCATGCATATGTTCTTGCGCTGTCGTGTGTGCCGGTAAGCTAACGCCTCCATGTCCGGCAGGCTCGACGTGCTGAGCCAGCAGCTCGCACACCAGCATGATACAAAGCTAGAGATGATTGTCATTTGGCTCATCGTTGCGGAGGTGGCGGTGGAGGTCGTGTGGAACATGCTCATCAAGGACATCCTCGGGTTCTTCCCGCGCTCTGGCTGAGCCGCGACTTTCTGGCTTCTGTTAGGGGTTGATTCGGACGCAACAAAACAGTCTTCAGGTCTCTTTTACTCAGTGCATTGCGGTTGCCCTTACCGGTCACTTTTGGAATTTCCAAAACCGCGCCGACGCTCGTCATCTACTCAGGAGATTCTCCACTTGCGTCGCATAATCGCCTGCACGCTACGCTCGACCGCGTCTCTCTGCAGCTCCCTCGCGCCCGGCCCACTCTCTCTCTCTCCATGGCGCGCACGGACCAGAACGCGCCCGCGGGCGAGCGCTCGGCGCTGCTGTCGCCCGCGGCCTACGCGTCCGACTCGGCCGTCTACGGCCTCGAGCGTGCGTTGCTGGCCGCCGACTATTTATTTGCTGGGCTAACGAGGCGGAAATGGCGACGAGCAGGCTCGGCGCACCACCGCACCGTCTTCTACGGGCCGGGCACGCACTACGCGACGACGCTGTCGAGCGACGAGGCCGACGACGAGCCCGAGGCCGAGGCCAGCGACAGCGACGCGGACGACGAGCACCTGGGGCTCGCGCCCGCGGGCTTCCGCACGGCCGGGGCGGTCACAGTGCCCCGCGTCACGTGGCGCGGCAAGCTCAAGAAGAGCGTGAGTGGAGTTTAAGGGGTTAAGCACTGGTGCCAGCGATGCCGAGGCTGAAAGCCGTGGCTGCAGGGGTCTTCTCCGCCGGCGGCCGCGGGCGTCGCGAGCCGATTCACGCGCCGGTCGCGCATGCGCAGCATCAAGAAGCGCCTCAAGGTGCGCCCGTGATCGTGGTGACCTGCCAACCACAACTCTCGAACGTGGAAATTCGTGGTGGCAGGGCCCTCCGACGCAACACAAGCCGCTGCGGGTGTCGGCGTACTGCACGAGCGACCAGCTGCAGCTCTTCAAGCTGCTCAAGTGGCTCGACCGCGTCGAGACAGGTCAGCTTCCTGGCGGCGAGCTGCACCCGGACGGCTGGAAACACAAGATGTACATGGGCGCGGTCCACTCGACCTGCTCCCCGCCGGACCTCGGTGACGAAAAGTCCGCTTCCATGGTCACCAATTTGCAACACGAGTGGGCCCTCTGCTAACGAGCCTAAATGCTTGCTCCAGCTCGCCTCCGGACGCGTACCGCCAGAAAGACGCCTTTTACTTTGCGTAGGGCAGCCAACTCCACGACTTGACCAACTGGAAAAGTGTTTACTGAAGTCTCGTTGCTTCTGCCATGCAGGACCGGATGCGCGGTTTTCTGGGGGCTTACCCGAATTGAGGAGCAGGCTCATCTTCGCGCGCTGACGGCCTTCTCGGTCGGACCCGTCAAGCAAATCGAGGTCGAAGACATGGACTTCACCTATGGCGAGTCTAGCCGCATCGTTAATGATGAGATTACTCTGAGCTCCAACCGCGCGGCTGAAAAACTAGCGATTGCATTTGCGATGGCCCAGTCCGCCAAGCTCGACGTATTCGAGGAGCGCGTTGAGGAGACGATTCAGGAGACCAAGCACGTTCCGCAGAGCCTTGCTACCACTGGAGCGATTCGCTACTCGCTCAGCGACATCTCTAAGCTCATTGGCCAGTTGTTTATTGTGGTATGTGGGTGTGGCTCGGCTGCAAATGTTGCGGGCAGCAAGTGTTAACAAATACGCTGCCCTATCATACAGCGAAGTGACGTGAACCTCAACTCGGACATGTTGGATGAGCCCGACTTCTTCTGGGAAGATGACGAGTTTCAGCCGCTGTACAAGAAGACCATGCGGTATCTTGACGTCGACAAGCGCGTCGAGGTTCTAAATACCCGCCTAGACATTCTCCGCGAGCTGTAAGTACTGGCTTCAAGCAGCTAGCGCATTCTCATCGTTCCTTTGATACTAATGGTTGTTTGAACGTTGCAGGCTCGACGTGCTGAGCCAGCAGCTCGTGCACCATCACGGCACCAAGTTGGAGCTGATTGTCATCTGGCTGATTGTTGCGGAGGTGCTCATCTCGGTGGTGTGGAACATGCTCATCAAGGACATTTTGGGCTTTTTCCCGCGCTCCGACATGGAATAAGCATGAAAGCGTGATGGCAAGAAGCGGCTTGCCAATGCCGCGCTAAACAATTTTGCACGCATTTTTGTTGAATGAGAAACGAACGTTTATATGGGAATCAGCTGTGTTTCACTGCGTAGTGTCCTACTTGAGCTGGAAGCGAGATACAGACTTTTCTCGCCGACGTCGACCAGTGCCTCCTCCTCCAGGGACCAGTGCAGACACAAGCGTGCGTCGCGCGATGTTCCTTCCTCGTGAACCGCTGCGACCACTTGACGAGCCATCCAAATGTTCGTGACCCCTACCACTTCCTCCACTCCCCTCGCCAACGCTCGAAGTGCTGGAATATTGCCTCTGAAACCTGCGGCGAGCCACGAAACCTCGCATGGCTCGCTGAATTTCGTTCGCAGCACTTTGTTTCGTCATCTCTTCGGCTATGCGCTGCGCTTCGTCGGCCACCAACTTGGTCTCCCTTCGGTGAGCGAGTTCTCGCTTGGCTGAAATCTTCAGCAGAAAACGCCTCGTTGCTCGCTGCAGCTTGAGAGCGTAGCTTTCTAGCTGTCCGAAACGCAGCGTTTGAAGCTCTCGCTTCGCTCGCCAGACCTCTGACCGAGAGCGGAAGGCCTGCTGAATCGCTATAGCCGCAATCGAGTCGCGACGGCGTCTCTCACTACGCCGTTCTCGCCATCCAATGTACCGGCGAGCGACTCTCTGGATGACGCGGGCAGCCTCGTCTCGCTTCTTCAGCACTCGGCGTCTCACGTCGCGTTCCCGTCTGCGCTCTTCTTGCCGCAATTCCAGTTGCTGTACGCACTTGCTTTGAGTAGACAGCTATGTGTTGCATCAAAGCAGCTCACACGGCAGCGATCGACAAACCTGCTGGAGCTCTTCGTGCTTGAGCTGCATTCGTTTGGTGCGCTCGGCTACTTTTTGCTGCCAAGCCTCGGCCCGCAACTTGCTGCCCACGCAACCACATTAGTGAGGTTGAAAGCATTCCTGAAGCATGCATTATCGGCCACCTCTTGTCAATCGACTGAAGGCTTGTGTCGACGTAGGAGCCAGCGATAAATTCGCGCGTGAAGCCTGCGACCTTGGCGTGCTTCGGGCAGGACAATGCGCCACTACCACCGTCAATGTCCAGGTACCGACCGTAGTCGAAGCCCGTGGTCGTGCGGTACAGCGGGTGCTCGCCTCGACGAGCAGCCATCAGGTCGGCCTTGCCGAGTGACCGCGCGGCTGGGAACCCGCCTCCCGAGATGCGAGGCAGCGTCACGAACCCATTGCCGCCATTGTTATTGTTGCCACGAGAGGGCGAAGCGGTCCCGCCGTGCAGGCCGTAGCTGTTGAGCGCAAGCATTTGGCGTCCCAGCAGAATTGTGCTGGTAGCACAAAGTTGGACTTCCAAGTTGAATGAGTCAGTGTGCGCACCGAAATAGCAGGCGCTGCTGAGCAATTATCATCTCCGCGCTGGCGATGCTCGAACTCCACGTTGACGATGCTCGAATGGTGTCCGTCTCGGCAGGGCTCAAAATGGGCAATTGACAAAATCGAGGACGATGACGAGTGGGGCTTGCAGTCGTCCTCCATTAGTGAGGTAGGTCTACTGTGGACATTTAGACTTCTAAGATAATTGGGTCAATCATTTTCATAGACATACGAGGGCATTTGCAGGAGTGCGCGAAAGAGCGGGCTTTCTTCAGCACACGTCTGCAATTTTGCCACGGAATGAGGCTTGAGGCTAGCAGCCATGATCGAGGTCTACGGTGGCATTATTTTCAGTATCGAGTTGTTGGGCTTAGTAGCATGCTGAACCGCAGTGGTAATCAAGAACGCTTTAGTAAGCGCAGAAGCGATAGCGATAAAGAGGCATGATGATTCAAGCACATCCACGCAGATTGAGCTTGACCGCTTGACGTAACAGCATTGCTGATGATGCCGTGCGCATTACGTGTGTTGCGGACAACTAATGGGTTCGAGTAGTGCGAGCATTGCGGAGAGCAATTAGGTATTGCTATAAACTAGCTCCATGGCGAGGTAATGGGCTCGTCGTGGACGTGCTAAGACAACATCAATCGGGGGGGGGGGCTTCCAGAGTGTAGCCAACCAAGCCAGAGCAAGCATCGTTGCACTGCGATCCTGATCTTCTGCCAGCCTTGTTCCAGAAGCAAGCGGGGCGACCCAGAAAGCGCCGAATTCGGTCACGAGGTGAGACAGGGCGAACACGCAAACTCTACAAGTGTGGCAAATGT
>JAASGX010000522.1:0-19132 GCA_023334415.1 Phytopythium chamaehyphon | reverse complement strand
GACTTTGTCAAGTACTGCTGTGGAACTGCTTTGCCTGTTCTGCGAGGCTGCGTGCATCACCATTGCGGGGATGTTGGCGCCAACAAGATTATCATCCACGAGCTGCGCAACCGGATCGAAGCGCTCGACCATGCTCTACGGCTAGCAACGACCAACAATCCTGAGCTTCAATTGACCAAGATCCTGAGCATCCTCAGTTTATCCGACAGGTCGTGCATCTTCAAGCCAAGGGCGTGTTCGGGCGCTTACTAGCGACCACACGCGCAGCTCCACCACCAAACAATCTTCCTATCTTCCAAATCCTGAATCCCCAGCCCATCCACTAGCACGTTGGCTATTGTCAGGTGTTGGGTGGTTCCGACCTTGCAAGAGGGAGGGGACGACTCCTTCAGGAGCGCCGCTGACCGCCGGTTCTTCTCAGAGCAAAAAAGGAAAAGCCGGTAGTACGGGGAGTTGCTTGACGCAGCACTGCTGCGTCTTCAGGGGCCAAGCACAGGCGATCGAGGTGTAGGAAACGTAGTGCTTACATGTGCCTTCAGGCAGTAACTTCTTAGTACAACAAGAGTACAGATATCTCGACTTTGTCAGAGCTTGCCTATTTGGCGGAGATACCAGATACCTCGCGACTTTGTCAAGAGCTTGCCTATTTGAAGGACGAAGGCGTCGGCTTGCACAGCTCCTTCCGAAACTCGGCTCGTACCACGGGATCCATCATAGCCGATGTCTCTGTCGCAAAGCGCGCCTTAGCGACAGCAGGGTCGCTCTCACGCGTCCAGCGCTCGCGGTGCTTCTCAAGCTCGTCGTCGGGCATGCGCCTTCCCTTGAGCTCTCTCGGCGCCGCAAACTCGGTGGGCTGTTTTCAAAACCCGGAATGTTGGGCTCGACACCTTCTCATAGCTCACCATGTAGCAGCATCACGCACCTTGCTTGTGTTGCAATGAGTCGAGTGAGAAAGAGAGACCCAGGTCGACGCGCCGCGGGTCTTGTCCGGGCCGACGATCTCCTTGTAGTCGTACTTTGGGTCTTCCGGCCGCTTGAGCCCCGCTCCAAACGGCTTGTTGGCAATGCCAGCGCCCTCGAGCATCTGCAGCCGCATGTTGGTGGCGTATGCCTCGCCTCCATCCCTCGCTCCTCCCAGAGCCCCAGGTCGATACGCCTCCTCCACGAAATTGCCGACCAGCGTCGAGCAGTCGTACGAGCGCTTGCCGCCGCGAAGAATGTTGGAGCCGCCGCCTCCGAGCATCGCTGACTTGCTGAACGCGCTGGGGGTCGAACGGGACCAAGGAGAGATCGAGAAATGCTGGCTTGGTGCTGCAGCAACGCCATCCACGCTGTATTTATAGCCTTGCGAATTGTTACGGCATATCCTCGTTTTCTGGTAGCACCACGCGTGGGATCGCAAGCACTCAGCTCGCAATGAGACTCAGCTCTCGGGGCTGTAAGACCCTACTTGTGTGTTGACTTCCAGGCGATGGTAGGGGGTGCAACCCACGACTCAACGACTCGAAAAGACTCACCTCGTCCTAGTCCGTGACAGATGAGAGGAGACGATTTGACCGGACTCGCATGCCGCTCGATTCGTGGCGCTCTTCCAGGAGTCGTCACGCAGAGCACTGCGCTGAGCTGCTTTGCTCTCGTGGACACTTTATATGAACTTCAAGATTAGATGTGTGACACCCGCCACACTGATTGCAACACAGTTATGGTTTACGCCCTCGAGATTGCAATTCTGTCGGTAGATCACTTCCGATACTTATATCTCGAGCACAACAAAGCAGCTCCAAAACAAAATGCGCGTTGCCCTCGCAGGAACAGGGGCCGTTGCCAAGTATTTTGCCGAAGAGCTTCCAGCGGTTGGCCACGAAGTCGTCATCCTGACCAGGTCGCATAAAACCTTTTTCGATGGGAAGTCTGGTATTGTGGAGCAACGCCCAACAGACTACTCGTCACCTTCAAAGTTGGTGGAAGTGCTCAAGGACTGCGACGCAGTGGTCAGCACCATTTCAGACCCAACCCAGGCATACACCGACGTTCATTTAGCCATTCTGAACGCCTGCAAGCAAACGCCGAACTGCAAGCGCTTCATCCCGGCCGAGTACTACTCCAACTCGGAAGCATATCCAGAAACCGCGGCGTATACTCAGGTGCTCAAAGATGCGTTGAAGGCTCAAGATGAGATCGAGTGGACTGTCGTCTCCAACGGTTGGTTCATGAACTACATCATTCCGAGTAGTAACCGATACCACGCCGACATCGGTGAAGGGTATATCGTGGACCTGGCTGCCAAGAAGCTGACTATCCCAGGTACGGGCAACGAGCGCTTGGCGCTAACGTCCCTCCGCGACGTTGCCAAGGCAGTGTCGTTGCTTTTGCTGAGCCCGAAAAATTGGCGCCCGTACACGTATATCCAAGGAGAAGAGACCACTTGGCTGCGTGTGGCAAATGCAATGCGCAATAAGGGGGGTCTGACGGATCTGAAGGTTGAATTTGCGCCGAAATCGGAGCTGGAGGAAGTTGCTTTGCAGGACGACTCGGATGCTGCTTTCGCTGCCTCCTTCATGCTTCACATCTTGGACGAAAAAGTGAAGTTTGACCAAGCCAAGGTTCAGCGCGATCGCGATGAGTTCTTCCCAAACCTTCGTTTCATTACGGTCACGGAACTTCTTGAAGAGGCGGCCAAGAACCCCACCACGGTCTTGTAGTTCCGTATGCCAACGCGCCCGCTCCTCTTTTGCTACAAGACGACGAGATCAATGCCGACAGGTACTTTTCCCTGGCTAGTGAGCGTGTAGACTCATATAGGCAGCCACGAATGAGTGGAATGATGGGAAAGTATGCTTGTGGCGTTTTATTCGTTTGAGTTATACGTTAACCTTGCCGGCTCCGCCTGGGAAATGATGCATGGGAAGTTCCCTACGAGTCCTACGAGCGCAAGCTGCCACCGCGAAGAATGTTGGAGCCACCGCCTCCGAGCATCGCTGACTTGCTGAACGCACTGGGGCTCGAACAGGACCAAGGAGAGATCGAGAAATGCTGGCTTGGTGCTGCAGCAACGCCGTCGACGCTGTGTTTATAGTTGGTCGACGCCAAATGGCGTTGGTTCGCCGACAAAAGGATTCTGCATGATTGCTGCCAGCACCAAGCTCACAATCGCCAGCAGCATTTAGATGCTACCAGCATGAGAGTCGTAAATGAACCCAAGTTCATGTTGAATCCACTATTGAGAGTAGCTCTCGGTTGTCGAACAAGGCGTTCTCAGAAGTTAGATGGTGATGTGGTCGCGAGACGTCGCGCCTGTCGGCTCTCTGCAGGAGCTCAAGGTCACCTACGCCTGCCTAGCGCAGCGAGACGGAGAGCTGAATGCATCGCTGATGGCTGGGGCCTCGCTGCTGTTGGCGCTGGTGCTGGCGCTCGCTGCAGTTGGAGCAGCTGCAGTCTTCAACGAGCTCAACGACCGACGACGCCGTTGGCACCTGGCGGCCCGCGACAAGCTGCGGCATACGCAGAGGCTGAGCGCGTCGCGGTCGCCAAGCGGGAGGCTCGAGTTCACCCAGATTCGATCCGAGTTTTTCTCGAATCCGAGCAAGAACGCTGGCTGGAAGATTGTGCTACCGGAGGACTTTGCGGTAAGCAACGTGGGTCTTTCTCGCGTCATGCAGCCAGCTGACGATTTTCGTGCAGTTTGTGAAGATCCCTGAGGACTGGGACGAGCAGCTTGCGGCGCTACAGCAGCGTATTGGCGTTCGCTTCCGCGACATCATGCACCTCAAGTGCGCGCTCATTCACCACGGCGTTCTCTCCGGGATCAGCATACCGGAAGATGTGCCGGCCCATCGGTTGTCGAACCGGTCGATGGAGTTTATGGGTGACTCACTGCTGGCCATGGCCGTCGCAACGTATCTGTTCCAGGTGCATGCTGAGGAGCGCGAGGGCAAGATGACCCTGCTAAAGGACATGCTGGTCAACAATCAGACGCTGTCGCGTATCTGCGTGCAGGACCTGCACCTCGAGGATCTGATCATTGTGTCTCCGGATTTCGAGCCTGGACAGCCCAACAGTCCACCTTACTTAAAGGGGCGAGTGACTATCGAAGCCGGTGCCGTCGAGTCGCTTATCGCGGCAATTTATCTCGATCAGGTGGGTGGCAGGCGGCAAATGATCGAGTGTCAGCGATGCTGACAACTCTGCAAATGGCAACCGCATAGGGAATCGGCGCCGCGTTTGATTTTGTCAACAAGCATGTCCTGCCTCACGCCGTTCGGTATGCGTCGCTGAAAACGATGTGGAGTCCAGCCATGGAGCTGCAAAAGCTGCTGCAGGCACACAAAATGGGCCACCCCGTTTTCGAGTACGAAGCTATCCTTTTTCTGGCTTTCTCTTCGCTGACAGACCTTGTGTCGCAGGAAGTGCATGATTGAGAACCCGACTCGATCAGGGAACGAGCGACTCGACGTGGCGTTGCTTGTCCAGGGAAAGGTTTGTTGCGCCTGAGGATGGTTGCAAGCTCTCCTTGTTTTGCGTTCGGCTCACTTTTAGCGCTCGTACACAGCGCATTCTGGTAGGCTCGGGCTCTTCGTACAAGGCCGCGCGCTGCCGAGCAGCAGAGCTAGGCGTCGAGTTCTACCGAGAGCTGCTTGGCGAAGATACGACAAGCGAAGAAGCCCCAGCGGAGGCAAAGTCGCCATAGGCTGGCTTCGAGGTATTATATCAAGTTGCGTGGAGTCTCATGGTGCATGAGCAGGAAGCTTCTGCATCTCGAAGGTGCATTGGCTTGCTTGACGATTGATGTTGTCGAGTTGAACTCTTGGCTCGGTTGAACTCGGTCACTGAACCGCTTCAATGCCCTCGTTCTTCCCCCCATTTTCGGTTCAAATCGACAAGGACGCCACCAAGATGCTGCTCAACGTGAGTCTCCCGCAGCTGCTGTTCCTGCCGCCGCTGCTGCTGCTCGTCTCGGGGCTCGCGCTCTTCAACTTCCAGACGCTCTTCCGCTTCCTGTCCGTCAGTACGTGGCTCTAACTGCGCTGCTAGCGATGGCCATGGAGTCGAAAGCCTCACTTTGTGCGCATTTGCGATTGTCCAGACCTCAAGGGCTACATGACCATCCCGGCCGTGCAGCAGCTTAAGCCATGTGCGTTGCTGGTGATCCTGGAAGTTTCTGGGGGGTGCCACTGACCTGTGCATGGGAATTGCTACAGATGTGGACAATCTGCGTTTCGCGCTCGAGCAGGTGCTGGGCAAGGCGGCGGCGTTCAAGTTTAATGTGTCGCACGTGCTCATGATGGCCGTCGTCATCATGCTGCTCGCTATCTACAACGCCGTGCAGAAGGGCAACGAGCTGCAGAAGCAGCAGCTCCAACTGCAGCTTGCTCGTCAGAAGGCCAAGCGCTCGTAAGCGCTGCGTGGATTCCACCCCCTCAGCCCATTAAGCACAACAGAAATGGAGCCACCCAACCAAAACCACAGCGTCAATACAACATCCATCCAGTTTCAATCATTCTCGCGTTCTTGCGCGTATCGCGCGCTGCTGTCCTCAAGTGAAACCAATACCTACCGCCGCGACTGGCCCACCCGCGACTGTTGCTCTCGAGTGAGTGCGCGTTCATGTGGACCGGAAGGCGTCTGCCAGCGCCTATCCGATCGATAGCTGATAAAACTAAGCGTAGAGACTCTCGACGACGTCACCGTACTTCTCCAGCACAATCTTGCGCTTGAGCTTGAGCGTGGGCGTCAGCTCGTTGCCGTGGATCGAAAAGTCCGTGTCCAGGATGTGGTACTTGCCAATGTTTTGCGCGCGCGACGTGGCACGGGCGTTGGCGCGCTTCAGGCCAGCGTCCAGGTATTCCTTGACCTTCGGGTCGGCCTTGAGCTCGGCGACCGTCGTGGCTGAGCTACCGATCTCCTTGAGGATCGACAGCACCTTGTTGTCGAGCTTATCGGTCGGGCGGCCCTCACTGTCCACCGTCACGCGGACCGTGAACAGCGCCGTGAGGAACTTGCGGCGGTCGCCGACCACCATGACGTTCGACAACAGCGAGATCTCCTCCTTGATGGTGTCCTCAATGATGATCGGCGGAATGTTCTCGCCACCCGCCGTAATGATAAGCTCCTTGATACGCCCGGTGATCGACATGAAACCGTCCTCGTCAATCTTGCCGCAATCGCCAGAGTGCAGCCAGCCGTCGTCATCAATCGTCTCCTTCGTCTGGGACTCGCCCTTGAGGTAACCCATCATAATATTACGACCACTGAAGATCATCTCGTCCGAGCCGGAGACAACCTTGGTGTTCGAGCCGTCGATCGTGCGACCGCAAGTGCTGATCTTCCAGCTGCCGCGCATACTGCACGTCTGCGGGCCAGTCGCCTCCGACTGGCCAAAGAACTCGTAGATCGGAAGATCCAGCGTGCCGAAGTACTCGACGACTTCGCGACTGATAGGCGCGGCACCGCTGAACTGCGCGATGCACTGGTCCAGGCCAAGCGCCTCCTTCACGCGCTGCAGCACAACCGCGCTGGCGACACCGTAACCGCACGGCACACCGCCCGAGTTGCCATACTGCGCCATCTCCGTCTTCTGCTTGCCCTTGTCCTTGGCCCAGTCCGCAATGCGACGCTTGATGCCAGTCGTCTGCGCGCTGATCTCCCACATCTTCTCGGCGATCTTCTCCCACACACGGGGCACCGCGAAAAAGAACGTCGGGCGCACCTCCTTGAGCGTCACACCGAGCGAGCCCTTGAGCGCGTCCGGCTGCGCGTAGTACAGCTGCAGGCCACGGCACACCGGGAGCCAAATATCGATGAGCTGCGCGGCAATGTGCGACATCGGCAGGTAGCTGACGAGGCGGTCCGTGTTGTTCATGGCGTGGTTGTGGTTGCGCTTGATCATGCCGATGACGCTCTCGATCGTCCAGATCATGTTGTCGTGCGAGATCATGACGGCCTTCGGGTCGCCCGTCGTGCCCGACGTGTAGATGAGCGTGCAGCACTGGCCAGGGCGCTGCGAGTCCATGACCTCCTTGAGCGTCTCGTCCTTGACGTCCTCGCCGAGCTTGACAAAGTCCTCGAAGCTGTAGACTGGCACATTGGACTGGATGCCCTCGGGCACCGAGTCATTCCAGACCACGAGCGCCTTGAGCTTGGGCAGGTTCTTCTCGATCGCAAGGAACTTCTCGAGCTGCTTGACGCCGTCGCACACGACGACGGCCGAGTCCGAGTGCTTGGCGATGAACTCGCACGCCGGGGGAGAGTTGGTGGTGTAGATGCCGGCCGCGACGCCGCCGGCGAAGATGGCGCCGACGTCGGCGATGGCCCACTCGGGCGAGTTGAAGCCGATGATGCTCACACCCTGGAAGCGCTCGAGCCCGATGTGCAGCAGCGCCTTGGCGAACGCGCAGCAGCGGTCGTAGTACTGCTGAAACGAGATGGTCTCCCTGCGCATTGTTGTTAGCCCGCCTCGTCAAGGAAAAAAAACTGGGTTGCGCGCTTGCACGGTAGAAAGGACGCACCACTGGCCGTTCTTCTTGACGTGCAGCGCGTTGCCCGAGCCGCACTGGTCGACAATGCGGCGGAAGGCCTGGATGGTCGTGATCGGCTCCTGCGACGCGAAGCCCGTCTCCTCGACGCGGATCTTGACCTCCTCGTCGATCTTCCACGTCTGCGAGCGAGCGAGAGGAAGAAAGCAAGGGCAGCGAGCGAATCGAGTCAGCGCGGCGCAGATCGAGACCGCGGGGGCCAGAGCGAGGCCAGGCGCACCGTGTAGGAGCTCATGGCGGCCGTTCTAGCAGCGGGCGGAGGCGTCCGGAGGGCTTCGCTTGGGTTCTGTGGCGCAAAATTCGCACTGACGAGGCGCACGGTGGGGGCTGTTCCTTTCGAACCCCGCGAAAGCCGATACCGGCGCTCCCCCCGAATAGAGAAAGACGCGAAGGGGTTACTACAAGTTGACGACGCTGCGAAATCCCATCACCTTCTTTTACAAAGCCCAGCTGAGCTCAAGCGAGCGAGCGGCTGGCTGGGTATCCGTTGCTCGACGCATTCAGGCAGGCAGGCGCGACGCTTGCTGGCAGAGAGCTTTCATCCAAGCGAAGCTCGCAGTTCGCCACCCACGTGCGTGAGATAACCCATGCAGGTTTCCATGTTTGCGCCAAGCACACCTACAATTCTTGTCATGTGGCCTTGCTGCTACGTTTGCCAACCTCAACTCAGGTGGTACGGCTCGGTGCAACCATTCCACCCATTCTTCAGCCTGGATAGATCGCTTCGAGAGCGGCCGCTAGGATATCATGTTCGCTGTCGGCGGCAAACCATGTGTCGACGAGGGCTGAAGGAGCGAGTGTTTCGGCCTTCCACCAGCTGCGCGAGTAAACATGGCCACCAGATGACGGCCATGCGGTCGGGGCGGTCCAAACTGCAAGATGTTGAGTGAACCAGGCGCTTGCAGAGGCCCAAGTGGCGACCTGAAAGACTGGACGCGGGCCGTCATGATCCGGACTGGCGCGACAGTGGGAGCCCGCAAGGTTCTGCAAAAGGACTTCTAGCGCTTCAAATCACCAGACTCACCAAGGTCGCTCGTCGGTACAGTCATCAGGATCTCGCTTCAGCGACCTAGTCACAGATTCGACGAATCGAACCAGCTGCCCCTTGAAACTCGCGCGTGTCACTGTCACTGCCTCGGGGATATCAGGGCGCCATAATGGAGATGGCGATGGCGAGCAGGTCGCTGGCGGCCGCGCTGTGGCCCTGCGCGCTCTACTTCGGCTGCTCGCTGGCCATGAACATGCTCACCAAGGCGCTGCTGACGACCTTCGCCTGGCGCGCCGTGTACGCGCTGGGCGCGCTGCAGAACGCGTTCGCGCTGGCGGCGCTGGCGCTGCTCCGGCTGCTTGGCGCGCTGCCTGGGGCTAGAGCTGGAGCTGGAGCTTCAACTGATGCGGCCGAGGCAACGCCAGCGCCAAAGAGCTGCGGCGGCCGAGGTTCGAAACCAGACGGCGCGTCAGACTCGTCAATCAGTGCGAGAGGAGCCGCTGGGATCGCGGCGCGGGATGGGGGCCGCTGGGGGCGGCGCCTGCGCGTGCTGGCGCCGCTCGCGGCGCTCAACCTCGCCAACGTGCTACTCGGCTTCGTGGGGCTGCAGGCCGTCGACCTGCCCATGTCGGTGCCTGCCTGTCCACAGCTGCGCGCACTCGTTGGGGATTTGACGGGAGCGACCGCGCGATGTGCGGCCGATTTTTCGCGCGCAGGTACCTGGTGCTGCGGCGGCTGACCACGCTCAAGATCCTGCTCATCGAGTGGCTCGTGCTGCACAAGGTTTGTTGTTCTTCATGCGATCTTCGAGCGTCGTGTGCGGCTCGGTACATGCTCACTGCGCTGCCCCTACGCAGGCGATCTCGAACCCAGTCAAGCTGGCGCTGCTTGGTTCGTAAAGCCGCTTGTTGGTCATGAGCGTATGCCCTGACGTCATCGCTGGTTGACCTGCAGTCAGCGCTGTCGGCAGCGTGGTGGCTGGTGCGACCGACTTGTCGTTGGGGCGGGTGAGCGGCTACGCGCTCGTGCTGCTGCAAAACGTGTGCTCGGCCTGCTCGCTCGCATTCTCCAAGGAGAGCGCGCTGTCTTCGCTGCAGCTAGTGACGCTTAACGCCGTTGTGGGGGTTTGTTGCTGCTCGGTGCTTGCGCTCGCACTCGAGTGGCCGCTCGTGCGCGACTTCCCGTCAGCGACCGACCCGCTGTTCCTCGCGCTGCTGCTGTGCTCGTGCACCGTGTGTGTGCTCTACCAATTCGCAGTGTACAACTGCACGCTGCGTACGTCGGCGCTGACGACGTCAGTGACAGGAAACATCAAGGACCTGGTTGCGACCATCGGCGGATTCCTGCTCTTCCCGGACGCGCACCTGAGCGCTGCAAACGCTGCTGGAGTCGCGCTCTCTTTCCTTGGGGCGTACTCTTTCTCCTACGCGCGGTACCGCGCTCTGCTAGCTCTAGACGCCGCCAAGCTCAAACGCATGTGAAGATGTACAATACAACGATAGATGCGCATAGCTCATGTAAGGGACAAAACGCGACTGATGCCATCGGCCGGGTCTTGGTCGCTCGTCGCCATACAGCTTATACAATGTACACACGGCGCTTATCCCTCAAAGGAGCTCTGCGAGCTAACTTCAAAGTGGCTAGAGTTTTCGTCGATGCTCTGCTCCAGCGGCGAGATACCTGTCGATGCATTCAGACAAAGTAAGTGATCAAGCACAACGCACCCCTCAGCGCATTCACGTACACTCGTCACGCTGAGAAGAGATCTGTGATAGCCGCTCGTCGTTGTCGTTTGCATCCACCATCGAAATGCTGTCCAGGTCGAAGTCCATGCTCCCAAGATCCAGAGCCTCAGGAGGCAAAGACTGCGCGCGCCTTGTTTGCTTCGCTCGGCGCCACACTGGAGGGAGTTGGTGCTCTAACGGGGGCTGTTGCTGCTGGTGCGGAGTCCTATGCTGTTGATCCGTAAAGGTCACGTGTTGCTGTGTGGTTGTCGTGGTCGTCGTAGTCGTTTGGTGATGGACTTCAAAGCGGACAGTCTCTGCGTGGCTTTTTAGCTCAGAGATCCCGCCACAACCAGCAGCTGCGTCTTGCTGTTGCTTTTGCTGCGTTGCAAGTGCCATTGCTGCCGCCACCATATCGCGACGGTCCCCCGCCATCCACGACCGCCGTCGTTCCTCGCTGCGCCACTTTTGGCGTAGCATATCTGCGGGGAATCCTTGTGTGACCGACTGAATATTCTCCATTACCTCTGAGAAGGTCACTTCGGGCGTCTGCGCCGGAGGCACCGTCTCCCATTCCTTGTAGCTGCTAAGTGGCTGACTCGCGCGCCACAATGCGGCTTGGCGAATTGCTGCAGACAGCGAGCGCATCATTTTAGCCTGGTCGGTCGTTCCTGTGTTGTGTTCTTCCATTTCATCGAGAAATAATCTCTTCTTCTGGGCTTGCACCCGCGCAGGAGATACCATCGATGCTCCTGATGGTGGCAATCCTCGAGCAGGAGAGGAGGATGACCTTGCAGGATGGTCGCGAGTAGTCGATGTGCTCACCAAGCTGCCCACAACAGTTGTTTCCTCATCGTCTTCCTCCTCCTCCTCTTCCTCGTCGTCGAGGTAGGTCCGACGAAGTTGACGGTGCGCATGCTGGCCTTCTTCCTCTTCCTCCTCACTACTCGAGGATTCGTCGTCGCCGGCGTCGTGGTGAGCGCCACCAAACCAGTCCATTGTCTGCTCAGCTAATAGTCGACGCAGCAAGAGACGCTTTGACACCTTTTGCTTGAGCAGCGGCCGCATGGCCTTGCGCACGCTTTTGCTCGACCAAGCCTTCTTGATTGCATTCTCGTGTTCGCGCGAGAGCAACACCATTTTATTCATTTTGTCGTCAAGAATTGGCTCGCCACGGTCCATTTTGCGCAGCACGCGTACGAGAGTCGACTGGATCGTCGCAATACTACGGTCCACGTTGGTGTTGTCAATCTTGGGAATCAGGAACCGGTCCGCGTGCTTGCACAAGTGGCGCTGAATAATGCGGATGTTGTCAAAGTATTTGATGTACTTGTTCTCCTGCGGGTCGATCGTCATGTGCCGTGCACGCACCGCAAAGCGCTCCCGGTGCTTGACTTCGTTACTGATGTAGATCACGAATGGAACGCAGTTCGGGTGCCGCTTGACGAGCTCGACCATGCGGTCCGTGTTGAGGTGCACACCCTCGACCACGAGAGACTGTTTCCGCTCCGCAAACATTGTCAATACGCGGTCCAACTTCTCGAGCACCACGTCCGACTGCAGTGTGTATCCGCGCAGCACTTTGCGCTTGTGCAGCCGACTAGCCGACGTAGAGGTACTGGAGGTCGAGCCCACACTGGTGCTCGGTGTCACTTCGTTCGAGCCCGCAAGCGCTGCGACCTCTTCCTCCGACAGCGCGTCGCCCGCCTGGTACGTCGACACGAACGCGCACGGGTGGTCGTCCTTGTCGGTGAACGCGCGCAGGATGTGGCGCACCGAGTCGGTGGGGAGCACTGTGGTGAGCCGAAGCCGCGCCGCGAGCAGCGCCGCAAGCGTCGACTTGCCCGTGCCCGAGGTGCCTCCGAGCAGCACGACGAACGACTGGCGGCGCTGGGTGACCTCCTTGGCGATCTGGAAGTCGAGCAGGTGGTGCGGCTTGGTGTAGTCGAGCCGCGCGAGCGCCGAGTAGATGCACTGGTGCAGGTAGTGCCAGGGCAGCGCGAGCTGCTCGGCCTGCTGGGCCTGGTCCGCGTCCGCGTCGGCCCGCGACGGCGCGTGGGTCGTGACGTAGTGATCGAAGACGTCGTAGACCTCGGAGGTGACGACCACGGCGTCCTTGGGGCGGCAGCCCATGAGCATGAGTGTCTCCTGCAGTCGGTAGCGCGTGAAGCACTCGGTCGAGTCGTGGCGCCGCACCAGCAGCAGCGCCATCGGGTCGCCCGCCTCGGCCTCGGCCTCGGCCGCGTCCATCGCAGGGCTACTGGCAGTAAGAGGCCTACTGCTGGCCTACCGCTGGGCTTGGGAGGCGGCCTGGGGGGGCCGGCGGTCCGTCGAGATGCGCGTCACCTGACGCCACCAAGCGGCGCGGCTGCGATCCAGGGGCTGGTCCGGACTCAAAAAGAATGATTATTCCCGCCGCCCTTGGCTCGTCGCTGCAAGGCTGGCGACGACGTGACGGACCACATGGCGCCGCCATGTCACCGAGACTCGACCTCCATGATGCGCGCTTCAGCCGGCGCAACCGCTTGAGCTTGAAGCGGTTCTTTCGCGTCCGGCTGGCTGGCTGGCTGGCTGGTTGGCTGGCCGCCAGTCGCAGATACGGAATGCACTCGGGCCTCTACGGCAATGGAGCTGCCAGGCCAGGGCATCGACTCGGTTTCGGCCCATTGGCAGCCGTCCCACTGTGCCGAGCGTACCACATGGAGGCTCTGGGCTGCGGGCTCCGGAGCGCGGCCGCCGTGGCACTCGGCGCCGCATCTGGGCGTGGAGAACGCGGCTCCGGGCGCGCTGGAGCGGCGCCGAGTGGAGCTGGAGGCTCCGGCCAAGGGCTCGCCAGGCATGCAGCCCAGCGTTCCGGCTGGCTGCGGTGGACAGGCCACGTCAGTGGGAGCGACTGTCTTGGGCTGAGTATGAGTACCACTATAACGGTACCGCTGGCGGTTGTTGTGCCAGTGCGTCCCCCTCCCTCATTTCGGTCGGCAACCTCGAAGGGAAAGGAGAAAGGCCGCGGGCGACGACGATGGCGAGCGACGGCGCCGAGGGCGGCGCGCCCAAGCGGCAGGACGCCATCAAGCTGGCCAAGGGCTCCAAGTGGGAGGAGCTGCGGCGGCTCGTGGACGCCGACGCGGCCGCGGCGCAGCAGGTCGACTCGTACGGCATGCTGCCGCTCCACTGGGCGTGCACCGAGCCGCAGTCGATCGGCGAGGGCGTGCTGCTGGCGCTGCTCAAGGCGCACCCGCAGGGCGCGCGCGCCGCCAACACGGCCGACATGCTGCCGCTGCACATTGCCATTAAGGCGCAGGCGCGCATCGAGTGGCTGCAGGCGCTGCTCGCCTCCTACCCGGACGCCGTCATGCGCAAGGCCCCCACGGGCGAGAACGCCGTCGTGCTCGCGCGCAAGGCCCGCCTGCCCGACCGCAGCCTCAACCTGCTCGAGGAGATGTACCACCACGTCTGCGACAAGCTTGGCCTGCCCGACGAGCTCGAGGAGGCCGACGCCATGCACGCGGCGCCCCAGGTCTCCGTCTCGATGGTCGCACAGCAGCAGCAAATCCAGCAGCAGCAGCAAATCCAGCAGCAGCAGCTAATGCAACAGCAGCAAATGCAGCAGCGCGGCAGCGGGGGATACCAGCAGAGCGCGTCCCTGTCCTCGGCATCGACGGTGTCAATGCGCCGCACGAGCTCCACCGACTCAATGCGCCTGCGCACGCTATCAGACAACGACTTCTTCCAGACCCACTACATGAGCGCGACCAACTCGACTGGCGGAAACCCAAGCATCTCGTCCTCGGCCGGTAAGCTGTCGTCGGCGACGTCGGCGTCAGCATTGACGCCAGTCACGAACCTCCAGTCGCAGCGCCAGCACGCCGTGATGGCTGGTCGTGGAGGTGTCGTTTCGTTGCCGCCTCGCTGGATGAACGCTCCGAATTGTCACATTTGCGCTCTCAAGTTTGGTACGTTCAAGAAGCGCCACCACTGCCGTAACTGCGGTCAGTCGATCTGTAGCGATCACTCTGCGCGCGAGAAGATGAAGCTACCGCACTACGGGCTGAGCGACCGTCACCGCGTCTGCACTGTGTGCCACGATTTGCTGCGCAACACTCGTCGGCAGCAACAACACCAACATTTCCAGCAGCGTATCCCTGCCGCTGCGCAAACGCAGCCGCAGATGCTGCCAATGCGCCGATCGGACGAAGCGCAGCGGTCGCCCATGCAGCCGAATGGCTCGCAGCAGCTTGAGCGCCACGTATCGGCGCCGGCACGCCACAACACGAGCGAAGGTGGTGGAGACTACCGCGTTGTGCACGACCAGGTCGCACTCCTACAGCAACAAGTGTCGAAGCTGATGGAAGAGAAGGAGGAGGCGGAGCGTCAACTGCGAGTTCAGGCAGAGATGTTGGAAGAAGCGCTCGACCCAGATCGGTTGACAAACATGAGCAACGGCCGGACCACTGATGTACGAAGTAGCAGCAGCTCGGGCGGTGGGCAGCGGCGAGACAGACTCAACTCGTACCCGCTCAAGCTGCCGTCAACGTCAACAAGCGCTGGAGCGAGCACAAGCGAAGAACAGCAATATTATCAGCAGCAGCAGCAGCAGCAGCAATACCCGCAACTGCAGCATACTTCGTCTGCTTCCTCGCTGCGTGGGCAAGCTGGCTTGTACCAGTCTGGAAGAAGTAGCAACCGCAGCATCGCCAGTAATGGCAGCTTCCGTGTCGCCCGCGAAATCGATATCGACTCCCCATCGTTTAACGAGCAGCCGCCAGCAACCTATTCCCATTATCAGCAGCCACCAGCCCCAGTTCCAGCATTCGCTTCGAATAACACTGGAAGCAGGACGGGATCGCCTTCGCGACCACTTGAGGATGCGTTCACAAATCTGTCATTTGTTGAGTCCAATTACGAGGACTCGGATGATGAAGGCGTTGGAGCACTTCGCAAGCATACACAGCACGAGCAGCGCCAGGTTCCGCGGCCGACGGATCTGTCCGACTTCCACGATGCCGACGCCGACGTGGAAGTTGAGGTCGACATCGTCGGCGACGAGTCTGCCGACGAGTATGTTGTCGACGAGGAGGTCGATGACGACGAGGACGACGAAGAGCAGCGCCCGGAGGTGACGGTGCTGTTGCACTTGGGTCACACCATGATGGAGAAGGGCAGCTACAGCGCCGCTGCGCAGGCTTTTGCTCGCGCAGTTGAGATCTGCCCGACCGACGCGCAGCTGCACGCACTGCTCGGCCGCGCCTACTACTCGGACGGGAACCTGGACGACGCTGTGTCGGCGCTCACGCGGTCTCTCGATCTGGAGCCGTCGGCCACAAACTCAACGCTGCTCGGCAAGATCCTGTTTGAGAAGGGCGACCACGAGAAGGCCATCGCGGCATACCAGCGGTCGCTCGACATGCAAAAGTGATGTGCTACAGTAATGTCGTGTCGCCCGGGCCAGGCATTTCGGGACTGGAGAGAGAGACTAAGTGGATAGATGATGAAGTAGAGCAACGCGTTCTAGCCTTGCAGGAAATGCACGATTGGCGATCGGTGATCGCTTGACCGCGTTTCGTTATTGAGGTTTAACCTAAACCGGTGCAAACGCATGAAAGAGCTAGGGGTATGTAGTATAGCAGTTTTGTCGTTTGAAAGTTCAAAAACGCTGGCACCGCTTCGCGTGTCAATCCAATCACTCGACCTCGTCGAGTACTCAGCACCAGCTCCAGCTCCAGTCCGCTCCAGAGCTGCAGATGCGGTGCGAGATCGAGTTCCAGGTAGCGGACGCGCGCTCAGGGCGCAACCTGACGACCACGCGGTGTCCGCGAGCGACGGTGGGCGGCTGTGGCTGCAGCTCACTGCGAATTGACATGTCAACTGACGAGTTTTGCGTCGCGCAGATCATCCGGAGACGCGGAGGGATCGAGATCGTGAGCGACGACCCGCCAATGCACAAGGCACTCAAGGTGAAGCTGCACGCGCACGAGGTCTACTCGAGCCACGTGCAGCTCGGCAAGCTGTCGATCATCCGGTACGCCGCTACTATCGCTAGATTTACGTCAGATGCTTTACGTACGCAGCTGACGCGCAGCGCTATTGCAGGCGCGACGGCTTCCGGACTATGCAGTTCAACCTGCGTGAGGGCGACCCGGAGGCCATGCAGGAGTTGCTCGAGTTCGTGGTCAGCGAGGGAGCGCAGTCCAAGACGCGCTCGCCCCGCAGTCTTCCTCACCAGCTCGTCAAGGTGGTCGCGTCGTCCCTTGCCGCGAGAAAGAGGGTTCAGCGGCCGTACGGACTCTCGCCCAGCCCCAACAAAGCAATGACATCGCCCAGCAACGCTACACTGAAGCGTCCACGCAGCGCGCTGGCAGACTTGACCAACGACTCCACTCCTTCTTCCCCTCCGTCCGCACCAGTTCGACCAGTCCGAGACGGAGGACGAAAGAAAGTTCGACGGACACTCCTGTCCTCGACACCTGAGGCGAAAGCAAAGGCCTCTGTGCCACGACAGTCACTAACTCCAGACCAGCGACGAGTGCTCTCGCTTGTGGCGCGCAAGAAGAACGTTTTCTTCACGGGCAGCGCTGGTACGGGCAAGTCGTTCCTGCTGCAGCACATTTTGAAGCATGTCTCGCTAGGTCGTGTGTACGTCACGGCACCGACAGGCGTTGCAGCTTACAATGTTGGCGGTGTCACTCTGCATCACTTTGCAGGCATGTCTACTCGTCCCTACGCCACTCGTCGCGAGCTTCTAACAGAAATTCAACGAAAGGCTGACGCGGTCGCACGGTGGAAAAGCGTGCAGACGCTGATCATTGACGAAGTGTCGATGCTGGACGGGAAGTTGTTTAGCGACCTCGAATTTGTTGCGCGTGCGTTGCGGCGCAATCAGTCGGCGTTTTTTGGCGGCATCCAGTTAGTTCTGTCCGGCGATTTCTTTCAGCTTCCTCCTGTATCGCGACAGCAGGCAACTTTGTGCTTCGAGAGCGACGCGTGGAAGGAAGGTGTGCACGAAGTTGTGGTGCTTCGCGATGTCTTCCGCCAGAAGAACGCCGAGTTTGTCGAAATCCTGAACGCGTTCCGCATGGGCAGTCCAACTCGAGCAATGATTGAGCAAATCAACGCTCGCTACCAGCCCAAGCGCGAGGATGACGACGCAATCCGCATCTTCACGCACAATGACGACGTATTGCAGGTTATTCTTTCTGTCGACGCTGAAGTTGCCTGGAGCCGTGGCAATGCTAACATGTGATCCCATCATAGACAAACACCAAGCGCCTCGGCGAGCTGCAAGGCAAGAAGTACAACTTCATCGCAGCTGACAGGTAAGGAACTCATCGCAAATTCATGAGACTCGAGACACGATCTGATTAGTATTTTTGTCATGTATCAGGGGCAAAGCAGAGTACCTGGCCGGTTGCCCAGCGCCGAGTGTGCTGTCGCTCAAGAGTGTGTCGCCAAGTTGTTGCTCTCCGAGTGTTTGCCCAAACAAGTTTCTGACTCGCGTTTGCGGTTGTCTCCTTTTACAGAGCACGCCAAAGTGATGCTGACCAAGACAATCAACGCTGCTGCGGGCCTCGTGAACGGCTGTCGCGGAGTCGTCGAGGGTTTTACAAGCCAAACCAACTTGCCGATCGTTCGTTTCACTAGTGGCGTAAGCGAGGTGATCAAGCACGAGGAGTTCACGGTGCGAGTGGCAGACGCGGCACTTGCTTCGCGTCGGCAGCTGCCGCTAACGCTTGCGTGGGCTATCAGCATCCACAAGAGCCAGGGCCTGGCTTTCGACGCCGCCGTGCTCGACCTCGCGCGGGTGTTCGAGTTTGGCCAGGCGTACGTCGCGCTTTCGCGAGTGCGGTCTCTCGACGGTTTGTTCCTGCGCCGACCGCTTCCTGTGCCTAGCACTCGGACGTGGGGTTTTAGCGCACCGTCGTCTTTGGTGCTCGCAGACCCGCGCGTGCTCGCGTTCTACGAGTCCATGACTGCCTCGGAGCTGTCAAGTGTAGAGTAGAGAAGTAAAGTGAAAAGATTTCGATTGGCAATGGCGAAGGGCGTTGCACTGCTTGCGGAGTGTGCCGATCAGGCGATCAACCAGGAAGCAACTCATTGATGTGGCTGGCTGTTATCGCGGTGTCGAGTCACGACACTGTCGACATCCAGCGGAAGATCCAGGATGGGAAAAATGACGTCGATGATTTTGGATGTACTTGAAGCCGCCATCCTCGAGGATCATGGACGAGAGCTAGGCCTCGAGCTTCAGGACGCCATGCATGAACGCAGAGCGATTGCATTGTGAACTGGATATAGACCACGTTGAAGAGTGGATGCAACGGAAATGGCTCCCATGGCGAACCATCACATAAATCACCACGCTCATCTCGGGGTGCCACCCTCACGTGTTGAGTCGAACCCAAGTGGCTTCCAAGTCGTCGACGACACCCAAACAAATCGCGATCGCTCGCTGGGCAAATCTCGACGGAGAAAGAGCTTGGACAAACCTCGACCGTCCATTTCCAGGCAAACGCATGGATGCTTTCTCCGCCCGCCCTTCGACATGTCGGACTCGCTGACATGACGGACAGTTTCTTCAAAGTGGCCATTCAAAGTCCAGAAGTATCTGTGATATTAATATATCCTGTCATTTTAGTATTCTTCATTTTAGAAAGGGTTTATGTTTTGAATTATGTCCAAGCTTGCGTGAGAATCTAGGAAACTGTTAAAATGAATAGGCAGTAATATTCCGTTCGAATTATTCAATCAGTAGGCTAAGCATCGTGGAACCTTGCATCTACTACATTACGCTCCATTTCGATGCGACAGATGCAGCCGATGCGTTTTCTTTCGCGCTTTTCGGACATTTTCTACATTTTATGCTGCTTTTTGTATCCCGGCAGCTCGCCATG
>JAASGX010000521.1:0-19135 GCA_023334415.1 Phytopythium chamaehyphon | reverse complement strand
CCGCCAACACTGCTTCCCTGGATGATGCTGATGCCGCCTCCAGAGCCGCTTGACACAAGTACCGCGCCAGACACACCGCTGCTAGAGTCGCCGCTCGACACGCTCACGTCGCCGCCAGCGCCGCTCGACGAAGAACCGCCGGTTACCGACACATTACCTGACGAACCGCTTGCAGACCTTCCTCCAGCAATGTGAATATGCCCGCCTGAACGCGAAAAACTGGTTCCGGCCAAAATAGAAATCCCTCCCACTTCAGCCTCGGCTCGACCACTCTGAATATTGATGTCACCTGAATTTCCGATAGTCGATGAGGCTGTTTTGATGCTGATGCCACCACTCGACCCTGTACGCTGAGCAGTTTGCGTTGCAATGGCCACATCTCCAGCTGCATCCGTCCCAGCACCAGCACCAACTAACACACTCCCGCCAACGCGCCCCGAGTTTCCTCCTTGGAGAGTGACGTCACCGGCATACTCAGGAGCAGCAGCTTTGGATGAGAAGCTCGGCATGTTATCGCCTGCCTGGATAATGACGTTGCCAGTCTGTTTACCTCCAGTTCCAGTATGGAAAACGAGTGATCCCGTCTTGTCGACTGGGTAGCTGGAGGCCGTAGATAAAACTACATCCCCTGTCGATGCTGTTCCTGCACTGCGAATGTTCACAGATTGAGTCGCTTGTTCACCCAGTGGTTGCTCTGGGTTAATGAAGACTGTTCCCGATACATGAGTAGCCGCACTTGAGATCTCGACAGTACCATCAGGCTTCGACGCTGATGGTGAACTGCCAAGAAAGATAGAGCCATCTTTACCACCTCCTGATCCTTTCGTGTCCAGCATGATATTCCCGCCGTCCGAGTCAGAAGGGTTCTCGAAACTGGTTGAACGAATGAGAATGTCCCCAGATGTTTTTGATGAGGCTCCACTGGCAATGAGGACGCTGCCTGCTTGAGATTCGACACTGGAAGAGCCACCTTCTAGAGTCAACGCACCTCCTGCGCCTCTTTCGCTGTTTCCGGACTTGATACTGATCGAGCCAGACGAGGTTTGACCATCCCCAGTGTAGAGAGCCAAGTCGCCCGTGAAGCTGGCAGGAGCAGAGCCGGTGCCAATCCTCACATCGCCGCTTCCACTCGTAGCAGAAGCCTTGGCGTACGAACCGCTGTCAGCGCTGGAAATATCGATATGGCCACTGTGCTCTGCATCGTTAGGGCCGACTTTGAATCGTCGATGCTGCGCATGCATCGCTGCAATCAAGTCGATCGAAATCTGTTGCTTGTTCACTTCGTGGAATTGCTCGAAACTGAGGTTTTTCTCGGGAAGCTCAAACTTGGAGATGGTCACATACTCAGGAAAGATGTCGCCGACTTGCTGCGCGATAACACCACGAACTGGATTATCGGATATGTTTCGAATCTGACGCCAGAGCTCGGAATAACGGTATTGCTTCACTTCCAGATATTGGATGCGCTGCAGAATTTCGTCCTCGTCAATGTCTTCAATATCAGTCTTGATACGACGATCAGATGGGTACGTGACATCAGTGAACTGAGCAGGAACGTGCGTGATCATCTTGTCGTGCTGGAGACGCCAGATTGTTTTTCCAGGGACAGCGGTTTGCTCATGTGACACCGTCAATTCACCGCTCTGCAAACTGATATTGAGGTTGTTTCCGGCGCTGATGGCCAACTCCGACGTATTCCCAGACTGCATCACAGCACCTCCGTTTTCGCTGAGGCTGATCTTTGCTGACCCGCTACTGGTAGACATCGTAACTTTTCCTGAACCTCCAGTGCCCCCGCTTTTCAAGATGACGCTACCCCCTGAACCGAGCACGGATGACGACCCAGCAGCAGCAATCTCGATGTTACCACCCCTCGAGTATCCTTGACCTGAAGCCACTGACACATTCCCACCACTATCAAGCGTGCTGCTACCGGCTGTCACAGCAAATGATCCACCAGCTTCTTGAGAACTTGACCCAGAGGCAAGGGAAATGTCTCCACTCGGGCCGCGAGCTGTAGCTCCCGTTTGAATGGCAATAGAGCCCGTTGAAAGGCCACCTCCAGTCGTGATGGCGACGTTTCCACTATTGGACCCGTAGCCCGTTGTCAGGGCGATTGCTCCTCCTTGGGCCGAGCTAGAGCTTGACGTGCCAGCAGTAACAACGACGTTTCCACCAGGGCCAAGTGACGCCGATCCGCCGGCGAGGTTCAACGACCCACCTCCAGTTTTGCTTGCACCCGCACCGACGCTGATATCCCCACTCGTACCCACGCTAGATTCTCCTGAAAGCACTTGGACTGGACCCGAGGCTCCAAAACTGTTCAATCCTGTTTGAATTGTAACCCCGCCGGTGCTGGCTCCTCCGGTCGTCGACAATCCGGAAGTCACACCGCTGTCACTTGTGCCTCCGCTCGAGATGCGAATCGACCCAGAAGCAGCTTTGAGTGCGGATCCAGAAACGACAGTAACATCGCCGGAAGGACCAACCGGAGATACCCCAGAGCCAACAATGACGGCACCAGACTCGTCAACGCCGTAGCCAGTTGAAATCTGCACAGCCCCGCTCGCCCCCGAGACGGACGCATCTTGTGAGTAGACTGTGATATCCCCGCTCGATGACACAGAGTTGCTTCCACTGATAATACCAATCGAGCCTCCAGAGGCAGCAGCAGCGTCACCACCTCGTACAACAACGCCGCCACCGACATCTGTGGCCGACGAGCCACCGAAGCTTGAACCGCCAACAAGTTCAGTGTATCCACCAACACCACCTCCAGATGGATCACTACCTAAACCGTGCCCAGCAGTGACAGTGACATTGCCACCAGCACTATTCTTCGCCTGAAGGGAATCACCCGCGGAGATTTGGACCGCTTGGCCCACGCCCGTGATTGATGTGCCAGCTTTAACTCTAACTCCACCTCCGCTTGCCTTCGCTCGCAAGCCTGATTCGATCTCAATCGAGCCAGTCGAATCGCCCAAAGAATCACCAGTCTTGATCGAAATGAGCCCGGACGATCCCGTTAGACCCGAATCAGCGGTCTTCAGTGACATATCTCCGCTTGAAGCCTTTACGCCGTAGCCGGAAAGCAAGGATACGCTCCCCCCAACGCCATCTTCTTGATTGCTCAAGCCTGCAACTACACTGACGCTGCCCCCAAAGCTGGACGTTCCGTTTCCAACAGTAATGCTGATTGAGCCCCCTTCCGCAGCAGTCGACGTGCCAGTGGTAATATCAATAGCTCCGGACCCATCCGAGCCCGCTCCAGTGCTAACGCTGAGCGAGCCACTGATTCCGGGTGTATCCGCTGAGCGAAGTGAGACATAGCCGCTTGAAGATGCCGCGGAAGCTCCAGATGCAATTGCAATGGCTCCACCTGACGAAAGTGCGGCCGATCCACCGGAAATGACGATGTCGCCACCTTGGTCGAAATCAGCATTCATACCAAGCGCTGCACCCGCTGAAATGTCTACATTTCCACCATTACCGCCGTCCTTGTCATCGTTTGACGTCCCGCGACCAGCAGATATGATAATCGATCCGCCTTCGGCTCGGTTAGCTGACGTATCGCCAGCAAGCAAACTGATGCGTCCTCCATCCCCGACAGCTCCGGCTCCGACCTTTACAGTCATGTTTCCACCTCCGCCTCGCATTCCTCGCCCAGTCTCCACAGTGATATTCCCAGACCCAGGAGTGCTTGTCGCATCACCCGTCCGAATATTTACACTTCCCGAGAAGCCCGATCGTCCGGAATCTGCAGTAACCAAGCTGACATTGCCGCTGAATGTAGCCGAGCTTGCTCCTGACGTGATAGCTACGTTGCCACCTCCTGCGTTGTGGGTAGTGGCACCTGCCGAGACCACAACATTGCCACCAGCGCCAACGGTACCAGAGCCAACTGACGCAATGATATCCCCGCCAGTTCCACCGGTGGATGCTCCGGAACTAATGCTCACGGCACCCGAGGATCCTGCACGGCCAATCCCACTAAAAAGGCTCACCTTGCCACTGCCGCTGTTTGAGCCACTACGGTCCGAGCTGATATCAACGTTCCCGCTGCTCGCAACGGCTGAAGAGCCCGACAAAATGGTGACAGCACCACCCTTCGTGGTCGAAGAAGTTCCAGCTTGGACCAAAACGTTCGATGCTGCCTTGCCGCTCGACCCACCCTTGACAGAAATGTCACCGCTCACGCCCGAAGGGGCTCGTCCTGTCTGCAACGTCATCGGTCCGCTGTTTTCATTCACAGATGCACCAGTACCAAGTGTAACTGCTCCCGACGAACGCGTGAACTGATCCGACGAGTCTCCAGAGAAAATCGTGACTTCCCCACTGGAGGAGAACGTAGCATTGCCAGTCAGAATTCTCACGGCGCCACCAGTGGAATCGCTACTTTGGCCTCCGAGAAGGCTGACAGCGCCACCAAGGTCGGCCGACGTGCTCTTTCCTTTGGCAGTTCCACCAGAAAGGATAATTTCTCCGCCATCACCGCCATCCTTTCGATCGTTGCTGTAGCCCGTTCCACCACTGATCGATACCCTACCACCAGAAGTTGCGACGGCGTACGCATCCCCAGCACGAGCAACAATATTGCCACCGCTGCTGACGTATCCGTCTCCAACTGTAGCTATGATATCGCCGCCATGACCGCCAGACGACATGCCCGTGGAAAGCGTGATCACGCCAGAATCACCAGCCATAGCGGTTCCAGAAGTTAGACTCAGAAAGCCACTCACGCCGACACTTCCAGAGTTTTCACTACGAAGCTGAACGTTGCCGGTGTTTCCGTAGGTACTGGATCCAGACGCAGCATAAAAGCTGCCACCTGTCATGCCAGCGGCAATCGTTGACCCAGCAGCGAACTTGATGTCACCACCAGGTCCTTTGCCGCTTTCTCCTGCAGCAACGTCGACACTTCCGCTGCGACCATCAACAGAGCTTCCGGTTCGCAGCGTATATCCACCCGAGTCGCCGGCCTTGCTCTTTCCCGTGCTCACGCTGATTGAACCGCTTACGCCGTAGAATGCAGAGTCAGGGGTCGATATCGCAACGTTGCCACTTGATCGGACTGATGATGCACCACTCTGAATGACGACTTGACCTCCAGTCGCAGAGTCTGCAAACCCACCGGACAGGTAAAGAGTTCCGCCTGGTTTATCAGCCGCGGTTAGTTCCGGATACTCGAGGCATACTTACTCATCAAGATAGAAAGAAACACTTACCGAGATCGTCGGTGGCTCTTCCTCCAGCTGTACCGCCGGTAACAAATACTGGGCCGCCTTTGCCGCCGCCACCAGCAGAGCGATGGCTACCAAGTCCTCCGGAGATCGAGACTTTACCTCCTGTTGAGCGAAGAGCATTCATTTCACCCGCAGAAATCGTGATATCGCCTCCATCGCCAGACTGGCCGACGCCGACACTGAGCAGGATGCTGCCAGCTGCACCAGGTCGTGCACTACCCGTCGACATGTTGAGGCAGCCACTTGGTCCAAGCGTTGCATTTCCGGTCCGGAAGTTGATGGTTCCAGAGGCGCCTTTGTATCCAGAGTTCGCAGTCTGGATGTCCATATCGCCACTGCACGTCGCCAAACCTGTTCCAGATGCGATCTCAATCTTGCCACCAGTAGAAGAAGTGCTGTTGCCGCCTTCGACATGAACAAGACCACCGACATCTTTCTTGTAGTTGCCACCTCTGGCTTCGCCGCCATATACGAGTACAGCACCGCCATCACCACCATTATTGTTGTTTGTGTTCAACCCCGCTCCAGCTCGAAAGGCAAGCATTCCGCCAACAGAGGCAATGGCTGTGAGAAAAGAAAATCATTTGTCAGCAGTCAAGGCAAGTGTCAACCGCTTGATAATGTTGAACTGTACGTACCAGTTGTGTCGCCAGCAGTAATGTTGGCGTCACCTCCAGCTCCAGTGTCTCCGACTCCGACTGACATGAGGATATCGCCACCATGCCCTTTCTTCGCAACACCCGTCGTGAACGTCATGCCTCCAGTATTGGTGCTGGTGCTCGTTCCGGTGAAGAAATTCATAGCTCCAGTACCGCCATTGAGACCAGCATTTGGTGTTTGGACGGTTAAGTCACCCGACGTGGTCTTCGTAGAAGCACCTGTGGTTACCAGCACAGCTCCACCGGTCGCCTTGTCGAACGTATCACCGGCTTGAATGGTAATATCGCCACCGATATCGCGAGTGCCGTTTCCGACTGCAAGCGAGATGAACCCACCTTTTCCAGCAGTAGCAGGTCCAGTTGAGATCATAACTTCGCCAGTGTTTCCCGCGGTTGAGTACCCGGTCTTAAGCGCCATGAATCCACTGGTTCCGCGCGTACCAGCATCAGCGCTTTCAATTTGGATGATGCCACTAGACGTCTGCTCGCTGAAGCCACTGTCGACGCGAACATCTCCACCTCGGGCTCTTTTAGCAAAGCCAGCCTCGAGCTCAATAGAACCTCCGACATCCTTCAAATTGCCGCCTTGAGCCGCGCCACCAGTTACTCGAACCACACCTCCGTCGCCGCCATCGTTGAAAGAAGGGTTACTGCCTTCCCCGCCTTCGATAAACACGCCACCACCCTTACCCTTCTGAGCTGAAGTTTCGCCTGCTGTGACGTGAACTTCTCCGCCATCCCCACTGTTACCAGTGCCAACCAGCACTACAACGTGGCCACCAGCACCACCAGTAGCTGCTCCACTCTGGATGAGGACAGCTCCAGATGCAGTATTTGTGGATGTTCCAGTCTGAACTTTCACCCCGCCACTGGTTCCTGCGCCACCCGCGTTCGCTGTCACTACCGAGATGTCACCGCTGGATGTCTTTTGGCTTGCGCCAGAGAGAATTGACACGACACCTCCCGTTCTGGAATCAAGCGTCGCGCCAGCTTCAAGTGAGATTTGACCGCCTTCGCCAAAGTTGCCTTGTCCGACAAGAGCTGTAATGTGACCGCCCTCGCCGTTTACTGCTGTCCCGCTCGTAAGAGTGATCGGACCGGATCCTCCGCCAGTTGTCTGGCCAGTGGAAAAGCTCAACGCTCCGCTAACCCCTCGTGATCCAGCATCCGCTGTGCCGATTGTAATGGCCCCGCTCGAGGTAGCAAGTCCAACGCCACTATGAATGGCGATGTCGCCGCCATAGCCGAAAGCGGCCGTACCTCCACTGAGGTCAATACTGCCTCCATTGTCGAGAGAATTTGTTCCACGAGCTTCTCCTCCCGCAACACGAATGCCTCCGCCATCACCTCCATCGATACTATTAGGACTTGAGCCTGCGCCACCGAAAATCGAGACTTGTCCGCCCGCAGATGCAGAAGAAGTAGTCTCACCAGCCCTAATCCGAATGTCGCCACCATCACCAATACCAGCGGCTCCGATGTCGACAGTTATCGACCCGCTCTTCCCCCGCGAAGCGCTACCACTCGAGATACTGACCATTCCGGCTGCCCCTGAGGAGCTTTTACCTGAGTAGAGAGAGACTGAGCCACTTGCCCCAGCTGTGCCTGAATTTGCAGACCCAAGTTGAAGTTTTCCGCTCATCCAGGACTCGCTTCCACCAGAAACAAGGCGCGCGTCTCCACCGACACCACTCTTTGCTCCGCCACCAGAAAGCGTCAGTGAGCCACCTGCATCGCGAGACGACTGTCCCATTGATAAACCAGCAATAACTTGGACGTCGCCGCCATCACCGCCATTGCCTGCATTCTCACTTGATCCAGTGCCACCAATCAAGTTAATGGGTCCGCCTTTTGTAGCCGAATACGCTGATGTCCCTGACGACAAAGTGATGGCGCCTCCATCCCCACTACCAGCAGTGCCGACGCCAAGTGAAATTCCTCCAGCTCCGCCTTCATGTGCGAGTCCCGAGGAGAGTGAGATTACACCGCTATCCCCACCTACAGCAGTCCCCGAGGTGAGCACCAAGTTACCAGAATCTCCAACACCTCGTGCGGTTGCACTTCCAATCAAAACGTTGCCAGAAGAGCTGAGGCGTGACCGGCCGCTGAGAAGAGAAATATCACCACCGACCGATGCGTTGCTTTCTCCTCCTTGCAATCGAATAGCGCCACCTTTGTCATCGCGTGACTTTCCACCGCTCAGACTGATTTCTCCACCAGCACCACCAGCAATCGGCTCGGAATGAAGTCCATAGCCCGCCCCGCCGGAGATCTGGACGTTGCCACCAACGCCGCCGTTTGACGAGCGACCCATGCCTGCGGAAAGACTAACCGACCCACCGACCCCACCACTCTTTGATGTACTTCCACTGGCCAAAGCAATAGCTCCGGGGGTTCCGGTAGTAGTCGATCCAGAACTTAGGATGATTGCCCCGGACTGTCCATCTGTGTTGTTGCCGATTAATAGATTGATAGAACCTGAGTGTCCAGAAGAGGTTGCGCCAGTTGATAGACTCAGCGAGCCAGAATCTACCGAAGCCATTGCGCTTGCTGTGCCCACAATAACATTGCCCGAGGAACCTGATGAACTGGCACCAGAAGTAAGAGTGACTGCTCCACCAGTTCCGGAAGAGCTTGTGCCGCCAGAAACGAGAACAGCGCCTCCTACTCCTCCTGTTGCTTGTGATCCACCACTGATGGTGATGTTTCCACTGCTGCCCGCGGTTGCTTCCCCGGTCGACAGGGAGAGTGCGCCTGAGGCAGACCCACCTCGTCCGGTGTTGATAGATATCGCTCCACTTTCATCAATCTCAATTGAAATGGATGAAATAGTCACGTCTCCACTCGACGACGACTGGCTGTAACCGCTTCGGATATCCACTGATCCACCAACGCCACCAGAGCTGTTTCCTCCAGAAATATAGACGCTGCCGCCCACAGAGCTTGCCATTGTGCCGGCCGAATTGCCACCGAGGATCATTGCTGCGCCACCACTGGAGAACTCGCTGTTCAGTCCATCACCGCCGGAAATAATGGCAGATCCAGCACCTTCACCACCCGATTGAAAAGTGGACCCAGCCTTCATGTCAATGTTGCCGCCAGAACTTGAGTTGCTTTCACCAACGCGAACGAGGATCGGGCCCGCGGTCGAGTCATTGGATGCTCCAGTGAAGAGGAAAATACCACCAGACGCGCCGGTAGACGCGTTTCCAGTCCCGATGAGGACATCTCCGCTGGATCCCACGTCTTTTGCGCCTGCAGTCGACAGCTCCAGATTTCCAGACGATTGGTTTGCTGATGCTCCCGTTTGGATGCGGACTGCTCCTCCGACTGCGGTACCGCCAGAGTCGCCTGCGCTGATGCGAATGCTTCCGCCTTCTTTCGTAGTTGAGGCGCCGGCGCCGACGCTGATGTTGCCAGCCCACTCAACTGCAGTTCCTGTAGCTAGTACCAGTTCACCTGACTTGTAGAGTGCAACCCCGGTTACTACGGCAACTCGCCCAGATGCGCCTGTAGTGTTGATCGGCGCACTTGAGATCTCCACCGGACCACTAGATGCGTTGGTGCTGATTCCAGAGTGGATGAGGATGGCCCCGCCCGTTCGGCCCCCTTCACCCCCCGCCAGAGTGATGTTGCCACCCGAGCCGTAAGGCGCAGAACCGCCCTTGACGTTCACGCTGCCGCCGTGCACCGAGTCGTCGAAGTTCTGTATGCCCAAGCCCTTGCCGCCTTCAATCTCAACGTCGCCTCCGCGGCCGCGGTTTTGGTGAACACCGTCTCCAGCGTAGATGCCAACTTTGCTGCCCGGCATGTTGAAGCGAGTGTCGTTGGCGGCGTAGAGAATGAGTCCGCTCGCGGACCTGATCATGGTGATCTTTCTGTTTGCCGTAATGCCGTAGCTCTGCGAGTCCGCGGTGGTGCCCTCGAGCACGAACCCTCTGCGGTTGTTTGGGAACTTTTGGTCGATGATGACATCGCCCGTCATGTGCGTTTCTGGGGGTAGAAAATGATGTCAACCGTTAGCTCTGTGAGTAGTGCTCAATAACAACAACAACAACAACAACAACAACAAAGCTACTACTGTGTCCCGTACCTGGCACGACGACCGCCGGGCACGGGGCGGTCGAGACCACCGACTTGCACTTGCCCCCGTAGCTCTCCTCGAGCGCAATGCAGGTCGCGTCGGTCGCGCACCACGCGCACTCGCTCGAGGCCGCGCATGCCCCGCAGTCGGTGAAGGACCCGCACTGCGGGTTCACGGGGCACGCGTCGGCCGCGAAGATCCACTCGTTGCAGAGCAGCTTGGAGCGGTCGGAGGGTCCGCGCTCGCTGCCCTCGGCGCACGTGAGCGTCGACGCGCAGAAGCCGCACGAAGGCTCGGCCGCGCACGGGAGGCACCTGTCCATGGCATCCCAGAAGTTGTCGGCGGCCGTCAGCGAGAGCGCCGAGCAGTTGACCGAAGACGCCGCCGCCGCCGCCGCTGGTTCGCGCACCCACGCCCTCGGGGCCGTCACGTCGCCCGCTGCAGTTCGCATGTGGCCGAGGAACGCCCCCAGCCACGTTAGTCCAACAAGATGCATTCCTACACGCATGGTTACTTTTTTCTTCCTGTTTCTACTTTTCTACTGTTTGTTTTGCTTTTTTGCTTTTTGTTTTTCAACTACGATCGATATGCACACCCAGACCGGGAAGGTCCGCCCGCCGCGCGGCTTGCGGCCAGAGACTCCTGCGGAGCTCTCGCCGCTCACTGCCTCGCTGCGCCGAACTCCCGCCTGGTCACCTGCTCCGTCTGCTTCGTCCGCTGTCGCTCGCCTTGCTCTCGCTCGCTGCGTGTCGCTCGCTGCTGCCTGCGCTGGTCGCCGATCGCCCGCCCGCTCGTCGTTCTCGACGCGCGGAGGATTCTCGACTGAGCCCCCCAAAGATCTCGCCGCCCAAAGATCTCGCCGCCCCCGCCACCACTCGCCCGGCTTCGAAAAAAAAAGATCGCATGCGTTCCCACCGAATCACTCAGGTTTAAGCTGATCGGGATATTTACACTTGAGCGCTGGATCCGCGGTAGGTTTTACAACGGTAGACAGTCGAACCCATTGGCGACTTGGCAAATTGCTATCATTTCACCAGCTTGACAATAATTGGATCCATTTGACGGCTCAGCATGCGTCGGTCGGTGCAACGGACAGACTTTGCCGAGATGCAGCGCAGAGAGCGACTAACTGTACTTTGCGCCATTGTAGGCGCCTACAGGTTGCCTGACAGAGCAAGCCTGCGGCAGGCGCGTCCTGCGGTAGCACTGAAGCATAACAGCAGCGCCAGCACCTGTGCGCACGGATGGAGCTCAAGCCTCACAGGCTCCAGCTCGGTGTGGAGTCGTGCGAGCGCATTCTGCGTGTTGCAACGGGCGAGCACGACTGGCTGGTGCTGTCGTGTAGGAGTTTCGGCGGTGTCTGTGTCCATGGTGGCGGGGCCATGATGTGTTACTGCTGTGAGTCCTGTGCAATGAGAGCTTTCATGGTCGCCCATAGGCCATATTGGTAAAAATGGACATTTTGGTGGGTGTGGCGGCCCAAGCCAGTCAACCGTGATAGATCGATCCTCATGCTGCGAGCGCTGCGCCGGCCGAGCGCGCTGCGCGTCTCCGGCCGCGCGCTGTCGGCGGCCAGCGCCAGCGCCAGCGCCAACGCGTGGGCGCCGGTCGAGGCCAAGTGGCAGCGGCGCTGGGCGCTCGAGGCGCAGGCCAGGGCTCCCACGGCGCCCGCGGACGGCGCCAAGGAGCCCTACTACTGCCTCGCCATGTTCCCGTACCCGTCAGGTCGGTGCCTCCGCGTCGCCGGCGCGCTCCTGGAGCCGCTAGAGCTCTGACAGTCGCGCTGCTCCCCTCGCGCAGGCCAGCTGCACATCGGGCACGTGCGCGTGTACACCATCAGCGACTGCATGTCCCGCCTGAAGCGCATGCAGGGCTTCCAGGTGCGCACCACCCAGCGCCGACAGTTGTCGACGGTTCTGTAGGGCCCCGTGCTCATGCCGCCGATTGCGCTCGGCCGACAGGTGCTGCACCCGATGGGCTGGGACGCGTTCGGCCTGCCGGCCGAAAATGCAGCCATCGAGCGCGGGATCTCCCCCGCCGAGTGGACCACGGCCAACATCGCGGAGGCCAAGAAGCAGCTCGTCTCGCTCGGCATCCAGCTCGACTGGGACCGCGAGGTCACGACATGCTCCGAAGACTACTACAAGTGGACCCAGTGGCTCTTCTTGCGCATGTTCGAGAGCGACCTTGCGTATCGCAAGGAGGCGCTCGTGAACTGGGACCCCATCGACAAGACCGTGCTCGCCAACGAGCAGGTGGGTGGTGCAGTGATTGGCTGTGGCTCGAGCGTAAAGGCTGAAGGTTCTCACTGCTCGTTCAATTCAATAAAGGTTGATGCCGAAGGACGGTCATGGCGCTCGGGTGCCATTGTGGAGCAGCGCTCGCTCAAGCAGTGGTTCTTGCGAATCACCGAGTATGGAGACCGCCTGCTTGACGACTTGGAAAAGGTAATTGCCTTTTTTTTTCACTTTCCAGGCTGAAGACTGACCCCCTCTGTTTTTCTGCGTCCGCCTTAAGCTCACGAAGTGGCCGGACGCTATCAAGCGCATGCAGGCGTCTTGGATTGGACGGTCAAAGGGCTCCAGTGTCAACTTTCAAGTGTGTTTGCGGCTGCTATGTGCGTTGATTCGTCTGTGATTCGGCAGCCACTCATGCCGTGTGTCTCCATGTATAGGTCGCACTCAACTCGAAGGAAATTCCGCTCGAGGTGTTCACAACTCGCGTCGACACGATTTTCGGTGTTAGCTTCGTGTCAGTTGCTCCGGAGGCTGCTGTTGTGGACGAGCTGCTGAAGTTTGTGCCGGATGCCCAACGAGTTTCCGTTTCCGAGTACATTGCGCGTGTGAAGGCAATGACAAAGGAGGAACGCGCAAAGGGAGACACAATTGAAGGCGTTTTCACTGGCCTGTACGCTCGTCACCCACTGAGCGGCGAGGAGGTGAGTGGGTTTCTTTGAAAGCATTTGGCTTGCAATCCATTTACGGTATTTGATTGTTTATCTAACTGACATGTGTACCTTCGGAATCCAAGGTTCCGCTCTACTTGGCAGAGTACGTTCTTCCGCAATACGGAACAGGGGTCGTCATGGGCGTTCCGGCGCACGACAGTCGCGACTATGCCTTCGCTCTCCATCATGGCTTGTCAATTGAGCAGGTCGTTGTGCCGTCGGACGGCGAATCAACCACTTCCGAGACTACGAGCAACGAGGATCTGTTCACCGAACGCGGCGTGCTTCAAAACAGTGGCGAGTACTCTGGACTAACCTCTGAGGCAGCGATGAAGGCAATCAACGATAAGCTGATTGGCGAAGGGATTGGTGGTCCCGTGACGCAGTTCCGTCTGCGAGACTGGCTGGTATCTCGCCAGCGGTATTGGGGAGCTCCTGTTCCGATCATCCACTGTCATCGTTGCGGGCCTGTTGGTGTGCCCACGAGCGATCTCCCGGTCCGTTTGCCGGAGGTCGGAGCGGGCGTATCGAATGATTTGCGTGGTGGTGATGGCGAGTCTCCGCTAGCTCGAATGGCCGAGTGGACGAACTGCAATTGTCCCAAGTGTGGTGGCCCCGCTGAGCGCGACACAGACACTCTCGACACGTTTGTGGATAGCTCGTGGTACTTTATGCGTTATTGTGATGCACGCAACGATAACGAAGCGTTCGCGGTCGACAAGGCCAAACACTGGCTCAAGGACGCGGGTGTCGATCTGTACATTGGTGGCATCGAGCATGCGATCTTGCACCTGCTGTACTCTCGCTTCGTGACCAAGTTCTTGTACGACAAGAAGCTCCTTGCGACTGACGAGCCGTTCGCGCAACTACTCGCACAGGGCATGGTGCTAGGCAAGACATACAAGTCTCCGAGCTCCAAGCGTCCGCTCAAGAGCTCCGAGTACTCGCTAGATGCTGAGGGCCGCGTGGTTGAAACTAGTTCGGGTCTTGTTGTGACTCCTGTGTGGGAGAAGATGTCGAAGAGTAAGTACAACGGCGTCGACCCGGAGGTGATCCGCAGCAAGCATGGTGCCGACGTGACTCGTCTTGCGGTGCTGTTCAAGGCTCCGCCAGCGTCGGACCTGGAGTGGGACGAATCGGACCTCGCCGGTCAGACGCGTTGGCTGCTGCGGATCTGGTCGCTCATCGATGGCACGATAGCTACTTCTGGGGCCCCTTCTCCTTCCTCAAGTACCGAAGAGGAGCAAGCACTTCGCATGGAGGTCCATGATGCTATCAAGCGCGTGACCGAGGCCCTGAACGTACACCATTCGTTCAACGTCGCGATCGCAGAGTTGATGAAGCTGTCGAACGTACTGGGTGAGCGCAAGCATCTGAGACACTCGGAGACCTACCAAGAGGGGCTGGACGCACTGGTTAAGATGCTGGCACCTTTGGCGCCGCATTCATCGGCGGAAATGTTTGAGCGCCTGCAGCAGGCGGGTATCGGCTCTGCGGATGCCATTGTTTCAGCTGCCGCTGACGTGCATTCGTGCTCATGGCCGGCGTTTGATGCGGAGCTACTCTCACGTGCCAAGGTCAAGGTCGTGCTGCAAGTGCAGGGCAAGCAGCGCGACACGATTTTAGTTGATGCAAGTGAACAGGGCGACCGTGAACGCCTACTGGCGCTGGCTATGGCGTCACCGGCTGTACAGCGCCATCTGCAAGGCAAGCAGGTGCGAAAGGCGATCCTCATCCCACCAAAGAAACAGGGTGCACATGGGCTGCTGAACATTGTAGCAGCGTAAATGCTCTCTCTGGCAACTTTTAGACAACATCTTGCCTTGTTATTGAGATGCGGTGGAAAAGCCGAGCAGCATTTGAGTGTTTGGCAACTTTTATCTCTCCACTCTCTCCACTTAGGAGTGTCCGAGCTCCTTTAGTGATCGCTGTGCAGTGCCCCGGCGCAACGGTTTCTGCTGCGAATCGTCTGGCGACCAACCGATCATGTAGATGACCTGGAATGTTGCCGGGACAGTACCGTCGGGGTTCCCGTACATGGCTTGGTAGATTGACGCTGCAGCAGCAAGCGAGTCGCGCGTCGCCGGGAGCCCCCTGGACTCGACGGCGTTGTTTTCGCCCATTGCCCGCAAATGTTCCATCAGGACGAACGCGTTCGGGTAGTCCACTTGGATAAAGTCCGTGTCGACTGCATGATTCGCGACCACAATAACGAAAGTGAGTTGCTGATTGATACCAGTAAGCTAACTGCAGAATGAAGACCCACCCGTGCAAAGCGAAAACCCTGAGCTATAAAGCAAGTTGCCAGCATCGGCGACTTCCATGAACGGAGAAACATGGGGCGAGATACCTCCTTGGCGCTCCTGGTCCGCGAGGATGAATGCACTCCTATCGGCAAGAGAGAAAAAAAGCAACACCATCAAACCCCACGAACATAAGACTAGTGGAGCGGAAATCCTACCGAAGCTCTTGCAACGAGGCACCGCCAAGTACTGCTCCGATGAATGCACCGTCGGGCTTGAGGGATTCTCGGATCTGTTTGAACGTGCTGGGGAGATCGTTCACCCAGTGCAAACTCAGCGAACTCATCACCAGGTCAAAGTGCTGTGGTGGGAAAGGCAGGAACTCCTCGTCTACTGCCAGTCGCATCGTTTCCACTGCGGCACCAAGTCCATTCGCATGAATAAAGCCCACAACAATCCACTCGATAGCCAACGCATGGTCACGTACAGGTCGTGTTCTCCTTTTCAAGGTCGTCGCGCAGAAGCAGCTTGGCTATACACGACGGCAGATCAGCTCAAGTGTCCTCGACGCAATGGCGGATCTGTGTCTTGTGTGCACTCACACGACGCGTCGCACTGAAGCAGCATCTTGACGCCGCCGAGTCCATCGTCGACGCTCAGGTTCTTGTAGAGGTGGCCACTTCCGCACCCGAGGTCGAGCGCGAGCGGGAAGTCGCGCTCGATATCCTGCCGGCCGGGTCGCGCCCCAGTCGCACACAACAGTGAGCACGTTGCACGGAATGGGGTGGGTTGCTCCTGCAGGCGCCACCTCGAGGCGGTCCACCAGGCGGCGCGCGACCTCGTCCTTCAGGTACTCGTACTCGTCGCCGTCCGGGAGCAGCGCGGCGTTGTTACGCTGCTGGCGCTTGACCGCTGCGCACCCGCCCAACAAGTGAGCGAAACGAGAAGCGAGAAGCGAGAGCTGCAGCACAGCAAATCTTGGCTCCTACCGCGGTTGAAGATGCCGCTGGCCGCCGACAGCGAGCGCCGGCCGGCGGGAGACGCGCGCAGCGGCGCCAAGCGACTCTGAGCAGCGGCAGAAGCGCCCGCGGGGGGTGAGAGGGCGCGAGGGAAGAAGCGCTCGAGGCGCAGGACTCACCAGCATCGCGCAGCAGAAATGAGCGGTGATAGACAAGCGGCGGCAAAATGTGAATATTCAAAGCCCGCCTCTGCGGTCCTGCTTTGTCCAGCGTCTGAAGCATGCATGCAAAAGAGGAGGAAAAGGAATTCAAACTTTGGCGATCGGCTTCATCATCCGTGCCAAGACTCGCCGCACCTCTCTGCCTCGCCACACGTCGTCCGCGAGAGCCTACTCCGCACCCTAACACTCGGGCCTTGAGAGAAGCGCGGCTGCGAACGCGAGGCCGACTAGTGCTTCTTCGAGCCCGTCGCGCGCCACGGAGCGCTGTCGCTGAAGATCGGGATAAAGCTGTTGATGGCGTCGCGCTGGTTCTGCACTATGCACTCGCAGATCCACACAATGTTGCGGATCTCCTGCTCCTTGAGCTTCACGTACCCGTAGAAGCAACCTGCGATTGCGGCGTCATGTTAAGTCTTCATTCGCCGTCTCGAACGTTCGAACGGTAGCTACTCACCAAAGTGCATCTGGCCTTGGAAAGTCAGCTCACACATTTGCACCTCGCGCTCATAAAAGGCGTCATCGATCGACTTGTTCTCGACGCCCTGAGACTGGTGCACCTCCCAGATCTTGCGAAAAACGGGATAGTGCTCGAGGGCAGCACCGAGTGCCGTCTCGTCGGCTGCGTCACCAAGGAGCTCGGTTGCCTCGGGGTAGAGCGTTCCGATGGACGGATAGAGAGGCTTGCGGTCTGAGATGCGCATCGCCGGCTGCAGAACAACGGAATTTAGCTCAGCACGTCCCAGCACAGAGCATAACCAAAGATGCTCAATGCACCTCGTTGAGCGGCGTGCCGAACGAGTTCAGCGTGATATTGATGGCCATTGCGTCGGCGCGCGCCTTGAGAATGTCACCCATAACAACTGCCGTGTCACCGCCCACCTTTTGGCAAAAGTTGTAGAAGTCCTCGAGCCACAGCTTGAGCATGCTGTTCTTGATGAGCTCCATCTGGACCTCTTCGAGGACATTGCGAACGTCCGAGGTGCCTTCCATCCGGTCTCCAGCGGCACTCTCTTCGAGAAACTGGCTAAAGTATTGACCTGAGAGAGCAGTGACGATGTCAAAAACTGCGGTCGTCCGTATCACCAGGTTTCACCGCATACCGATCGGCGTGTCGATGAGCACCGTCTCGTACAAATCCGAGTAGCCCTTGGCGTTGGCCTCGAAAGTGCAGATGCTACGCATGATGGACTCGTCGAACTTGCCGAGCGGGTGTAGCTGTCTCAAGGCAGGTTAGCCAGCGACTAGACAAGAGGCGACGCAATCTCGCACCTGGTGGATGAGGTCGTTCACGTCGCGGCCGTTCAGCGTGCCCTTGAGCAGCATAATGACGTTGTCGATCATGTACTCGTAGCTGCCAGCCAGTCCACGAGCGTTGTCAGCACCGAGAGTCCTCCCCCACCGAACCAGTTTGCGCTCCGTCCGCACGTGATGTAGTCCATGAACTGCACGAGCGGTTCGGATGCCTGTGCGCGCAGGAAGAGGAACTCCTCCACAAGCTTGTTGGTCGTGCCGGCCTGGATCAGTGACGGCGCGATCCCTCCCGACTGCGCGGCGACAGTGGGGTGAGCGGGCGCAACTGGCAGTCACCGGCCGCATCTCGTCGTTTTTCACGCACCTCGTCGGCGAGGAACTGGTCGTAGTCGGTCTCCTGCAGGTTGAGCTTGACATCTGCGACGTCAAACGGCCCCGTGAGTCGCCTGGCCGCGAACGGCGCGCCGGAAGGCGAAAGATCGCACCCTCGAGCGTCTCGCACTGCGTCAGGTGGTGGTAGTCCACGTCGTCCAGGAACCCCGAGCGGTAGCCGCGCACCAGCGCCTCCACGTAGCCGTGCTGCACGTTGAATGACGTGATCCCCCCAGCCACCTGCACCATCGTCGCCTGCTTCTCGCCGCCCGCGTGCGCTTGGAGTCGACGATACGAGCTTATTGTTGTTCTGATGAGGAAACCACCGCGCAGTCTCTCAAAAGTCTCAAAAGTATTTTTAACCAATCAAATACGGTCACGGCCTATCCACGACAGCGCTGGGCAAGCCTCAACTCACAGCTACGAATGCATCTCTTTGTTGTACACGACCGACTAGATTACTTCCACGCGCTTACGCGAGTGCGCCTACCAACCGGCTACACCAAGAAGACGGGCTGGTTACCGTGTGAGCAGGTTCGTGTTGAAAAACACCCGGACTCACGCTTAGGCTCCTCTGAAGAGTCCCCCTCAACACCTCGCGATGTCGGCCATGTCGTCGGTCGGTTCTGGCGCACTTATAGCCCGCAACGCGCCAGGATCCGCCACAAGAACGCCGCCTCAAGCGCTCGGACATATCACCGGGCGTCACCAGCACCTCGTTAAAGCGCATGTTTGACACGTGGCAGACACCCGCGGAGCTGTCCAGGGAGAGTTCGTAGCGGCCGGCGGCTGAAAAAGCAGTCTCGGGTGTTTCTGCGGTCCTCAGGGTTGTCGCTCCATCGCGAATAAAGGTTTTTCGTAGTGTGGTCGTACTTGAGTCGCTTGGAGCTCGGTGCTTGTGGAACAAATAGCGACGTGGTGGTTGCTCGAGACTCGCTCGTCCTATGAGCGGACAGAGCGCTGAAGGAGGGTGAGGTGCGTCGCCTCGACCAACCGAGAGTTAAGAGCCAAGAATCCTAAAGCCCAGCTCCAAGAAAGTCGCCAGTGCGTTTGTCGTATTGGCGCTGCTATAATGGAAATCCTGCAGCCCCCTCGCCCACCGACTCCGACCTACGTCCACGTCCTAGCCCTTGCCGCGCCCGTCACTTCCCGATTG
>JAASGX010000520.1:0-19152 GCA_023334415.1 Phytopythium chamaehyphon | reverse complement strand
GTCGCCAGCGCGCGCGCGCCCAGCTGCAGCACGGCGGGCGGCGTCGCGCGCCAGGCGCAGAGCGCGGCGCGGCGGATCGCGGGCGCGCGCCACATGAGCGGGCGGAGGAGGGCGAGGAAGCGCGCGGGTTGGCAACTGGCGAGCGGCCACCACCGCCAAGCATGCATGCGCAATGGGCGCCAAGGGAAACCGACGGCGCGGTATTAATAGCGCGCGGCGGATATAGAGTGTCGAGGTATTTTGGAGCTCGAGTGAAACGCATCCGAGATATCAATGTAGCGAGTTATGCGATTCGGCAGCCCACGGTCGTTTCACCACAAGAAGACTTGAAGACTTGAAGCAGCGTATCTGGCCGTATAGCTCCTGCGCCACGCACGCGCAAAAAGTATACGGCCGCAGGATGCCAGTGATCGACGCACGCCAGGAGCGAATCAGCCGCCGCGCCGGGATTGGCGGATTTAATTTGATGTCGGCGCCTCCATTGACCAAAACCGTGCGTGGGTACATCAAGCCAGCCAATGTTCAGCGCTCGTCGCAAATCCACCTGGCAGGTGGATCCAGCTGCAACCGGCCGCCGCCTGGCCGCGCATGGCGCCATTCGCCAACCCGCAGCGCCGACCGTAGCCTCCGCGTCCCCAGCCTCCGCCTCCGCCCCAGTCCCGCCCAAGGCGTAGCCATGGCCAGCGCCGTCCCGACCTGTGAGTGGCCGCGGCCGCGCAGCCCTCGGCGCCTCCAGCTGACGAAATGACGCGGCCAACTGTGCGCAGACGCCGAGCTACAGAGCCTCTCGAGCGCCTGCAATCGCCTGTGGGAGCTGGACGCCAACCGGTGGGCGCGCTGGATCCGCCGCTCGATAGCTGGCGCTGGGCTAACGACTTGCATTGTATGGAAACGCGACGCACAGGCTGGAGCCCAACGTGCACTACGAGCTCAACCTGCAGGAGGGTAAGGAGGCATTCCACCGCGGAGACGTGGCGCGAGACCCGCTGTTTGCGTTTGTGGACCCGTGCGTGTTCGACCGGCCGACGTTCCAGCTGCTGTTCGAGCTGCTCGACAACTACGAGCGCGACACGGGCGTCGCCGAGAAGGTCACGGCTGAGGAGCTAGGCGAGAACAACGCCTTCCTCAACGCCATCATGGACACGCCGCCCATGCAGTACGCCTACAAGTGAGTCTGTCGCGGGCTCTCGGCGCCGGTGGAGGTGCAGCGACTCATCAGTGCTCGTGACCGCAGTTGGCTCGTCAAGGCCAAGAAGTTCCACGGAGACCAGCGCGACTTCAAGCGCAAGATCAACGACATCTGGTTCGGGCTGTACCGCCGAGAGGTGCAGAACGACTCATCGGGCTTCGAGCACGTCTTCGTCGGCGAGGAGAAGAACGTGCGTGCACAGGTTTGAATCGCTGCTCCCCATGTGGCCTCGACTAATGTTTTCCCGCTCGCCAGGGCAAGATCTCGGGCTGCCACAACTGGCTGCAGGTCTACAACGAAGAGCGCAAGGGCCACCTCAACTACCAGGGCTACATCCGCCCCAAGCAGGTGCGTGCTATAGCGATTTCGTTCCAACACAAGCTAGCATTGACACGTATGCATGTGCAACAACAACAGCGCGGACGCCGATTCGTTGAGCCTCACAACATGGAGCAGGTCGTCACGATCCAGTTCAAGTGGGGACGCGAGACCAAGCTGGTGTCGACAACGTACGTGGCCACTAGGTGGCCAACTGTCGATGCACCGAGCTAATATGTTGGAACAATTGCTTGCAGGATGGTCGGAGTGAGCCCCGAGTTCGAGATGGCTCTGTACACCATGTGCTTCCTGAACGGCAAGGAGGAGAACCACGTGCAGCTCGGGCCGTACCGCTGCAACGTCAAGTGCTTCTCGTTCGGCCACGGCAACAATGTCAAGATCGGCTCTTCGTTCCCGGAGGCTCTCCCCATGTCGCCGGAGCAGGCCGCGACCAAGCTCCAGTCCGTTGTGCGTGGTCGTCAGACCCGCCAGCGCATGGGCCGCCCCGCCCCTCCGCCGCCGTCGCTCGACTCGTGGGGGCCTCCTCCTGGACAGAGCGCTCCTCCTGCCGCCCCGCAGCAGCACACTCCACAGGGCAATGCGTGGGGGAAGCCGCTGGTGGTCTCCAGCACCACTTCCACGACCACCAGTCGCACGACGACGACCACGACGACCCGCTCGGACGCGGCGCCTGCGGGCGGGGCGTGGAGCAAGCCGCACAAGTGGTAAGTCGGCCGCGGCGCGTCTATCGACACGCGATTCGATGTCGCTCGGCGCTGTCGCGCCATGTGAATAGAAATCTCCCGATGGCGGTTGTTCGTTCGCCTTGCTGTTGGCATTTACCTTGGCCATCCATCGGCTTGAAGGCGGCTTCGACCTGAGGTGGGTGGGCCGTTGGTGGTCGTCCGTTTCGGCCGCCCACTCGACTCGTCCGCAACGGCTGAGCTTGTATTGCTTGCGGCCGGTGGCGAGCCACATCCCGATCTCGTTCGACGCGGAGGCGATGGAGTCAAAGCACGGCCGCGACGCCGAGACCCCCGAGCGCAAGCCGAGCTCGTCCCGCAAGGCGACGGCCGACGACGGCTGCGACTCGCCCGCGCCCACGTCCGAGGTCGTCGCGCTCCGCCAGGGCTACAACCAGACATACATCGTCCGGTCCGGCGGCGGCAAGGACAACTCGCTGCACGACGTCCTCTTCCGCTGCGGCAACTGGTGCTACGGCGGACAAGTCGACCTCGGAGGCTCTCGCTTGGAGCTCGCAGACGTGCCGGTGGCCATCCCGGCGCTGCAGAAGCAGCAAGCGTCGCTCCAGTACCTCGGCGAATGGAAAGCCCTGCCCAGCACCTCGCCCTACTCGGCCCCTCTCACAACGCTCTATGACGCGCTGGATTTCATGGGGGCCGAGCTCGCGAGCTCCCGCATCGAACACAAGCTGATGACGGCTGCAGAGGAGCACGACTGGATTGATGCCGACCCGAAGGGCTCCGGGAGCGCAAGCTCGCACTTCTTCGAGCTCCAGACGAGCGGTTTCTCGAGCTTGGACGACTCGGGGATAGACTTTGCTGCGAGCAAGACATTTGTCCGAGGGCTTGTGCTTCTCGTCGTTTACTACCAGCGTAGCTTCTACGTCGTGTTGCAGGACGGAGACGGTGAGCAGCCGCTGCTCGACGTGCGCTTTCCGGACATGTCGACGCACCTGCAGGGTGTTCACTTGCAAACATACTACCAGGAAGACGACAGCAAGCGTGGTACAGAGGATATTGCTGCTCGCATCAAGAAGCTGACTCTGTGGCAAGCAGGAAGTGGAGCTGGCGGCCCTGGCGGAAAGAATGCGAGCCCTTCAAAGCCTCTGAAGGTCCAATGCAAGGATGTCAGTGGTGGTGCCGGATACACGCAGACGTTCTTGATCCGCCGAAGCAGCTCCGCAGACAAGACCAACAATCTCCGCGAAGTACTCTTTCGCTTTGGAAATTGGTGCTACAATGGTCACGTGGACCTCGGGCCGAAACTCGAGCTCGCCGATATTCCAGTCATTATCCCGATGCTGCGTCGTCAGCAGAGCGCGCTGGTACGCTTGTTATCTTCTTGAACAGTTATCTCGCCTTTGTTCGGTTTCTCTGACTAAACTGCTTAAATAACAGACTTTCATGTGCGAGGTCGGCAAAATGCCGGCAACATCACTGTTTACGCCGTCAATGGAGCACCTGGCCGAGCTCGTGCCAGCTCTCCAGGGCGAGATTTCCAAGGCTGAGCAGTTTGTGCGGTCGCTCGCTAGCTCGAAGGACGCTGGAGCCGCTGCTCGGGTGACGGAGTGGCTTGAGGACGATGATATCGAGTGCTTCTTCGAGATCGGCGTGGACAAGTGTCCAGCCCTACAGGTATGTCGCCGCTAACATACTTCCAGTGCAAAATGCCGATTGATGGGAGTGCATGCGATACAGAATGTCGAGGCGATTGCTAGCAAGGTTTACCTCGGAGGTGTAGTTCTCGTGGTGCTGTACTACGACTACACGTTTTACGTATATCTCGAGAACGGCGAGGAGGAGCAACCGCTCTTGGACACGACATTCCCAGACATCTCGTTCCAGAAGGAGGGGATGCAGCTGAAGATGTACCGCGGAGGCGTACCTGGGTGTCCGGAGCTACGGCGTCTTAGCATCTGGAAGGTAGTTCTCGACATGATGGACGACAGCGACGGCGAGGAAGGCGGTGCGAGAGTCTTGAATGCCTCGTTGGCTGCTAGCAGCAAGGGATCCGCCGACCGACTGCGTGCAGATTCCAAACAGATGGAGCATCGGCGCGAGGAAGACGTTAAGACACAGGGCGAGGATGGCACCAAACCAACCAACAACACGTCTCCAACGAAGCCCGAGGCGCGCAAGACCGCCCTGCCGCACCATATCGCGCCTCTCAAACAGCCGAGCGCGAGTGGGTCTGTCGCACTCAAGAAAATCCCAGACCTCGGGCTCAAGGCACCGTGGGATGAGACTGGCCGGCCTCTGGGGCTGCGAGCGAGCAAGTGAGCTGCACATGACACACTTGATCGATAAGGTATCAAGAATAAACACCACGCATTTCCATGTCTTGATTGAATCCTTGTTGATCGCCAAACGAGCGCGATGCCGGTACCAATTACGCAACGGACAACCAGTCGGATGCGAGGCTCGCTCCACCGTTACCACTCTCGTAGTCGTTGGCGGTGATGGCGGAAGAACGGGCCTTCTCAGTAGCCGCGAACACAGATGCACCTACCCACGACAGCATATTGCGCGGAAAGTAGAGCTGCGCGAGACCGACGTTATCAGCAAGCGCAGTTGACTGTTTGTCCGGCCGCAGTGAGTCACTGAGTTCGGCAATTAGGCGCGAGGCAAAACCTGCGAGTTTGTTCTGTCAGCATAGCGAAGAAGATTTCGGCTCAAAGGGACTTGGTACCCACCAGGAATCATGGCAGTGCCACCAATTAGCACAATATTGCTCAGCGTCGAAGCCCGAGCGTCAAGTGGAATCTTCATCACAATTTGACGAATACCCTCGATGATAGACGCATTATCAACCGTGTCGCCTGCCAGCAGCAGCATGTTTTCTGAGGTTAGTGGCGCAAGCGATACAGAGCTGGATAATCAAAATCTAACCAGCGAACAAACATTCGACAGCCGATGTCCGGGTTTTGGCTGGAATCTGGATGTGCGCTTGGTGAGAATAGTTGCTTAAAGACACACACCGAGACATCGCTTACCATGAGAGGCTCGCTTGAGTCTGTCTGGAAAGCCGCATTTACGATGGTGACAGGAAGTGGTTCCTGCACAGGAAGATGCCATCAGACGGCTGCTAAAGACAATCATGACAAGTTTTCCAGCACCATTTGCTGAGCAAAACATGCTCGTTCAAGAACATCCTCAGCTGTCAGCGGTGAGATGCTGGGGAGTTCGCGCTGAAGTGCCTCGCAGCAGCGCTTGCTTCCGTTCGGGATTGCTGGCGAGCATCATTATGAGGTCGCTCTTTAGCCACATCCCAATACTAGAAGGATCCAGAAGGAAATCCCTACCCTGGTACAAGTGCTGCAGCGGGATGCCCTTGAACACTGGCAGCACGCGCGTCTCGGCCCACCCGCAGTCGACCACCAGCGCCGAGTGGGACGCCGTCGCGTACAGCGCCGCCAGCACGCCCGGCACGAGCGTCACGGCCGCCGCCTGCCGCCAACTCGGAGCGTCAGCACTCGGTCAGCGGAGCAGAGCTGGCTGAGGCTGCCCACCTTGAGGTCCGCGAAGAGCACGTCCAGCAGCGCCTGGCGGAGCGCGCGCGGGCTCAGCAGGTCCTCGCTCACGACGAATCGCCGGCGCGCGGGGTTGACGAGCATCATCCTGCGGCAGCAGCCCAGCTTTAGCATCAGCCCCATCGTCCACAGGCCCATAACAGGCCACCCACTCGAAGCACAACGCGTGCAGCTTGGGGTACAGGAAGCGGCGCCAGTCGGCGGCCGAGCGCGGGACGCCCAGCAGCTCGGCCATCTGCGGGTTACGCTCGGTTACGCCTCGCTCTCAGTGGAAGGCGCTGGCAACAGGCGGGCGCACCTCCCAGCGCAGCACGCAGCGCGGCGCGCGCTCGCCCGAGACCCCCGCGCGCACCCAGCGCCCGCCCAGCTCGAGCACCAGCGGCCTCCTCTCGGCGCTCATTTTCTTTGGATTTGTATACGATTTTTTACTACCTCGAAAGGGTAACCCGACTGATGGAGGCGCTGGAGCGCGAGCTGCTCGCAGGTCGGCCGCTCCGAATTCTGTATGATGCTGGCCCGCACTGCTGACGGCCTGCGCGCCACGCGGCCCCAGACCCGCTGCTGCAGGACGTCAAGTGCTTGGAGGAGCGCGAGCTACGCGCCGAGCGGGCGGTCGGGCGCGGCGACGCGCTGCGCCTGGAGCTGCAGCTGCTCGACGGCTCGCGCGTCGGTGCGGGCGCGCTGCTTGGGGCTTGGGGGCCTGGGCGATGGCTACAGTTGGTGGGCTGACGTTCATCGAGTGGCGCAGGCGTGGCGGTGCCGCGGGACGCCAGCGTGGCGGCGCTCAGGCGCGCGGCGCAGCGGGCGATGGCCGAGCGGAGCGGGCGCCCCCTCTCCTGGTATACCACTGCAGCACTGCGAGCGGGGCTTTAGCGCTGCTACCATAAACGAAGTAGCTGCTGACGGCCGGCGCCTGGACAGGAAGCGCGTGTGGAGGGACTGGTGCCTGACGTTCCGCGGCGAGAAGCTCACCGACGGCCGCGCGGCGCTCCGCGCGCTGGGCATCGCGAGCGACGGCGCGCGGCTGACGCTGCACTCGCTGCGTGCCGACCGCGTGGCCTCGGCCCGCGCCCGAAAGCGCGCCAAGGCCCGGCGACGGTGATCGTCACGGTTCATGACTCGACTGGACTCGACTCAACAGGACTCGACTGGACTCGATCGGTGGGCAAGTAAGTCTGCGTGTTCCTGGAGCGGCCTTAGTGCCTGACAGCGCCTACCGCACCTCCTCGGCGTCCTCGTCCATGGCGTCCATGAGCTGGCGCAGCTCGTCCCAGAGCCGCTGGCGCGCCTCGCCCTCGAGCGCGCCGGCGAGCTTGGCGCTGCGCTCGAGCCCGTCCTTGGCGAACCAGACCTGTGCGATGTGGTCGTCGCCCTCGGGCAGTGGCAGTGCGTGCTTGTCCTCCAGCCACACGGGCGGCCCGCGCGCCACGAGCCGCCGCAGCTCGGCCTTGCAGTCGGCCTCCTGCACCTTCTTCATGAAGGTGTGGAACTGCGACGCCAGCAGCTGCTGCACCACGTCGGCCGCGAACAGCGCCGGGTGCCACGCGCCGCTCGGCCGTGTCTGGTACTCGCAGTAGTTGCCCTCCGCCGCCGTGATGTCCTCCATCGTCGCCATGCACTCGAGCCCCGCGGGTGGCTCCCCGTGCGCCGCCATTGTCCTCGTAGCGATATATTATAAATGGGAGAAGCCACGGAGACCTCCAATCCTTGATTCACAACATCAATGTTTGGAGGCACTGCCATACAGGCTACCACGCGTCACCACACTGCCCAAGCAAGCGCCACCATGGTCGACTACAAGGGGCAGCAGCTCGCCGAGAAGCTGCTGGTGCTCGTCTTCGTGGTCGTGTGCGCGCCCGCGTGGGTCTACGGCTTCCTGCAGCAGGACTTCTCCTACCCGTTTCGCGCCTGGCTGGCGGCCACGGGGCTCAGCGCGCTGGTGGGCGACGCGATGCGACCAAACGATAACCTAGAGGCTGACTGCTCCTTTCCTGTGATGATGCAGCTCGTGTTGCCCAACTGGGGCATCTACAACCGCAACCCAGTCAAGTGGCTGCCCAGCGCCATGTACGTGCGCAAGCCCAAGGACAAGGACGCCAAGCCCAAGACGAGCTAGAGAGACAGCAGTAGACATCTCTTTCATACAAAGCGGGATATATTGACGGGTTCAAAGCGTCTATGGCGAATCGCGGTCGCGCTGGGCGTAGCGCGGCGGCCGTCGCTTACTCCTCGGCGTCGTCGCCCTCTTCGCCCTCGTCGTCCTCGCCCTCGCCCTCTTCGTCGTCCTCCTCGTCGTCATCCTCGTCGGCCATGTAGAGCTGCACGGGGTGCTTCCAGACCTCGTCCTTGACGAACTCGGCGAGGTCGTGGTCGCCCTCGGCCGAGCCGAACCAGGAGATGAAGGTGGCGCCGACCTCCTTGGCCTCCTTGGCCTCGTCCGTGTCCTTCCACTCGACGCCCGAGGCCGTGACCTCGTCGTCGGCCTCCTCGTCCTCGACGAAGACGATCTGCTTCCAGACGGTCTTGTTGGCCACAAAGGGGTTCTCCTTGAGCGCGAGCGACAGCTTGTAGCTGCCGTTGGCGTCGTCCAGGAACTCGACGTCGAGCGAGGTCGCGTGCTCGAGGATGAGCTCGTCCTGCTCGTCCATGCTGGCGGCCAGCAGCGGGTGGTTGCTCAGCGCGCGCTTCCAGAAGCCGGGTACCTGCGCCAGCAGCGCGTTGCGCTTGGCGAACGTCGGCGCCTTCTTGCGGTTGGCCGCGCGCTCGAGCGCCAGCACCTCCTTGGCCAGCGCCTCGTCCGCCTTCTCCAGCTCCGCGTTCACCTCCTCCACCTGCTCCAGCGCCGCCGCCACGCGCGCCAGATCCTCGGCCGTCGGCTCCTCCGTGCGCTGCCGCTTGGCCGCTGGCTCGCCTGTCATCTTCGTCGCTGCTGGTGCTGCGGTCGCTGGCGCGCTCCACGGACTCCTTGGCGAGGAGTCGGGTCTGGAAATGGACAAGGTGGCGAGGCGCCACCAACAGTTGCGAACCGTAACCGGTATGCACTTCCGCCATACTTAAATTCCATACAAAGTACCATCCATATCGGTTATGGGCCACGCTCACTCGAAACGCGACAACCGCCTGCGCACGGCCTCGGCGCCGGAGCCGGCGGCGGCTGCCGCCTCGCTCGCGGCTGGGAGCTGCGGCGGCGGAGCCCACGGGGCTGTAGACGAAGGCGCGCGCAGCCGCGGCACTCGCTCGGTGCTCTGCTGGCTCGCGGAGGCGTCCGGGCCGCCCTCGGAGTCCAAGCTGAGCCGGAAGTGGTCCACCAGGTCGACGAAGAGGTCGAAGCTCACCTGGCGGACGTGGGCCACGCGCAAGCAAGGCTGAGCGCTCCATCTCATCTCATCGGAAATGATTAGCCCCAGCAACGCACCTGCAAGGCCGCGCCATGATGGAGGCGCTTTGATACCACCGCAGAGAGCTCCGACGTCGTGACGCCAACGCCGAGCGCCTGCACTATTGCCTGACGAGCTGCGGCAAAGCAAACGCCGTTGGCACCGAGAACAGCCAACAGATACAGCCAGATCGTACTCTGGGCGAGCGACAGCAGCCCGCTTGCTGCCTCATCAGCTTGAGAAAACGCAGTCCATAGCAGCGTCATCGGGTCGTCTACGTCAGGCCCAGCGTCGTCGCACGTTCCATCATCGCTTTCCGAGCCATACTGCTCGAATTCGTCGTCTTCGCCTTCCTCACCATCAACCTTGTCTCCTGGACTCCCTTCTCCAGGGCCACCTCCAGTTTCCTCGTTCCCCTCCGGGACAGTTTCCATTTGCGCTCCTTTGCTTGCGGCAGCTAAACGCAGCTCTCTCGCCTTCTGTTGTTCCTGCTTTTTTCGAGCCCGAGCTGCTTTGTACGCCGCCAGCAAACGCTTTGACATGGCCGCCTCCTGAGCGATTGCATCTGAGCTACGAGGGTCAACAACTTTGAACCGGTCCTTGTTTGCTTCTCGGTCGTTTTGCCACTGCTTCCACCTGCTCCATGCCGCTTGCATTTGCTCCATTTGTGCAGTTGATAGTGGCTGCAGCGACCACAAGCGGCGAACAACAGTAAACAATTGATCGATTGTCCGATCAAACTCCGCATAATAGTCTGATGACAGAAATTTGCCAACAGTTGCTACTGGCTTGCGTAGGCTGAGCAGGCGGCTAGTGAGGCCGTGGTCGTGGAACAAGGAAGGATGGGGCGGAATCCCCGGCCAAGGCTTCACAGCAACAATTGACTGAAGAAATGTACGAGGCAAAGCAAAAGCGGCTTCTTTGTCTGGGATTCCATCCGAGACGTCCTTGATGTAAACTGCTACCTCTTGTGGTTGCAAGATTTCGAAAGCAGTTCCATCGCCGTTTACAACAAACACGTACGGCTCGATTGGGTTATTGATTGTTGCCTGCACAGGGATGTGCGTTACCCCGTATTTCTGCGCTTCTGCCTCGCTCACAACGCCTGCTAGATCAACCGACGCGCGAGGTGCAGCCGAGCCATCGCCAGTTTCTACGAGAAACACGTTTTGCCCCTGGTCGCAAAGCTCGAACCGACCAATGCGGATATCAAAGTAGTACACACCGTTGTGGTTTACCACGTCCAATTCGTTTTCATCATCATTCTGAGCTGCAGGTGGACTTGAAGGCAGCGAATACTCGATGCGACCGCTATCCTTGGCGATAATCCGTGTGCTATCAGGTTTTGTTGTCGTCACTCGACCATTAACCTGCGCTGTCACCTTAGTGTTGTATGCAATCTCGATGACAGTTCCATCATACACATTCACTACATTTCGAGTTCGCAACCCGCCTTTGGTAACAGCAACATGTGCCCCAGATGCGTGACGCTGAGCTGTCAAATTAATGGTAATGTCAATACAAACGTCTGCAAATCCATGCTTCTGAACAAGAATGTGGGATCCATCAGGATTCATAAACATTCGAGTTCCATCTAGATGGTATGTCACCCGAGCCCCGTCCGTGTGGGTCGCAATGATGACACCGTTCGCTTGACGCTCGACTACAGCTTTGGTTTCAGGGTCGACTGTGAATACTGGAGCTGCCATACTCGATCGTTGAGGCTTACATCTCTCCAGTGATCCATCTAGGTGCATGACAGCACTATATACTGCACCTTCTGGTGTGAGAACCTGAGCCTTGTTTTCACGCAGCAATCGGAGCACACAGCCTCGTCCATAAATGACACGATGCACCTCTTGGTCACTTCCAGCTATTTCATGGTCAGCGCGGTGACTAATATCATCGTACTTTTGCATTATCGACCCGTCCGAGCACGCTGAAATGATGAGCCCACAAGGGAAAGAGTTCGAAACCGTCACAGTCGTGAATTTGTCAGGCTTCTTTGGGAATTGCCTCCGCCCCTCGCAGACATGAAGTCTCGACTCATCGTCGAATGACGCAAAAAATTGCATCGCATGAGGTGCAGGTCTGCGCGGAGATTCCACCTTTTGGGTTGCTTCAAGCGGACGAAGACCAAACACACCGCTACATCATTTTATCAAGAGCAATTTCAGTCAGAGAAATTACGCTGCATCGCCAAGAACACACCTCGCACGCACCGCCCTTGATACACGCTGAGCCATGCTTGTCCACGAGGATTTTGATAGAGTCGCACTACACTGTGATCTGCTGGATAGAAGACCCACGATTTTTCCGCCACTTGATCAAGCTCCGAAGAGGAGAGAGGGACACAAGCTAGTGATGCTTCTTGTGTTCGAGGAGTAAGGTATTCAGGCGGCATGGTTCGCTCTTTTTTCCAGTCCTTGAATGCTGGACGATGGCGGACTTGGTCTCGTGCGGACCAAAAGGAAGTACGAAATCGACCTGGAGCAGTTGGTGTGAGATAAGCCAATAGAAGAGCGTCAGTCGGCTCGTAATATGACTTGACGACCGTAGGCGAGCGAAGTAAAATCTGGGCAAGCCGTTGCGGAAACACGCGCTCGTTCAATAGCTCTGCGTACTCCCGTGACTGTACTTTGCCGGCCCAATTTGCTCCAAGTTGCTGTTCAATCTGTAGTAATTGACGGGTCAGATGAACGTGTGGAATGGTAATGTCCTGCGGACAAAAAGAGGCAAATTCGGTCTCGAGTACTCCGCGCTCTATTTGCGAAAGCATTGGAACCACAGGGAACCCTTTGCGGCCAGCATTGCCCACACCAGGAAGATCGCTCATTTGCCACATCATGCGCTCAATGTCAGCAATGGGCACCCCTGGCATGCCGGAAAGAGCATACGGATTTCCGTCCAAACGCAGCGCATCTTTACAAACGCAAGCTCGAGCGATCCGCATGGCTGCTTCGTCGCCAAACTCGATGAACTCCTGACGATGGATTGTGGGACTTGAATTATTCAGGGGGTTACTTTCTTTATCCTCGTCATCGTAGCTCTCATCATCATCATCTTCTTCTTGTTGTTCTTGTTCTAGCTCTGCAACCACCCCTACAGCTTCACGTAGGGCAAATACTACCGCACTCACAGACATGCTAGCTGGAAAAGCCTTACGAAACACTTTCTCATACGTATGCTGTAGTCGTCGAGCTTTTCTCGAGTTTGACTCAATCAAAGGGACCGAATACATTTTCGTGGTTTGGACCCAGTCTTTAAAAGCAAACTTGTCGACTGCCAGCCGGTCTAGGGTCCCCATCACATCGTTAATTAGATCGGCTGCGGGAATTACTTGAGTCAAAGCAGCATCAGTTGAATCCGCACGCGCGCACGCGATGTCAGTGAAGACAAAGTCACTCCACTGGAGTCCACCAACTTTTGAGGCTTGATAAAACGCGGTAATGGTCGGATCTGCCGTCAGAAACGGAGACGGCGGGGCTGTGAATGACTCGAGAGGGGAGAGGTTGTCGAACTTGGTAGGATTGAGGCTCGAACGACGGCTGCTAGAGCCTACAGAGGAGCTCTTCCTGCGGCTTCGAAGCTCCTTCATGGGGTCAACCAGCAACACAACGCCATCAATTAGCGGTAACAAGGGGAGCTGCTCGCCCGATTGCACGAAGGAGCGGTCACAGCCAGCTTCTCCGAGACGCAGCAGCTGCTCAACCTCTTCAAGTGACGACGGGTAGTCCACGAGCAGATAGGTGCGTACTGCTCCAGAGGGCTGCAAGCCGACAGCTCCGTCCACCTCCGTCTCTACGGCTCCTGCTTCAGCGGCAGCCATTTCCGCCTGGTACCTCGAAAACTCCTGCTTGTCCAGCTCAACGAGCGCCTGGAACGCAGTCGCCAGAGCCAGCGGTGTCGCCTCCGCCTTCTCTACATCTCCCCCGCTCGCTTCCAGAAGGCCAAGGCCGTTCGGAGCTCTGCCAGCCAGCGGCGGGCCCTCCTCACCACCGCCGCCAACTTTCCGTTGCGCTTGAAGCCGCGCGGCCGCCGCCAGCTCCGCGCGCCGCACGACTCGCTGCGAGCGCTCGCTGCGCCACGACGCGCGCGCCTCGTCCGCCTCCACGAGCGCCGCCAGCTCCGCCAGCGCCTGCGCCTCGAGCGGCGACGCGCCGCTCGCCAGCGCCACGCAGTGCCAGCGCATGGCGACGACTGACCTTTCGCGGCTTGGATCTGATCTGTCCGCTCCAAAGCGCCCTGATTTGTGGACTTTTCGACATCGTCTTGCTCTCGAACTGAAATTGCTTGACCTGTGCGTTGAGCTCCTTCAAGTGGGCATAGAGCATCTCGACAGCAGCAGCGTCGTCGCGCTGCATCACCTCCGAGCTGTGGGTGTGTGATATCCAGGATGCCAGCCCACGGGATCAGCAGCTCTCGGATGTGGCTGAGCAGCGGCTGATTAGACGCTCATGGGCGTGCGGTGTAGCCTCCGTGTGGCCTACCAGGGAAAATCTCAAGCGAAAACGCGCAGCCGAGGCCGAGGCAAGTCGCTTGTCTCTCGCGAAGTGCTTGGCTCCAACTGGGCTTGGTCAATGAGCAGGTGTATTGAGGTCCACGATTGTCTCCTTGAGCGTGTCGCCTGCAACCTTCGTCTTGTGCAGCAACAGCAGCTCGGTGTCGGCACAGTCCTGCATGCTGCATTGTGTTGGAAAGATTTGCAGCAGCAATCTGAAATCTGGTATCGCCATGAAGACCAGATGGGTCCGTGTCAAGCAATGGCACGTCGTCCACTTCTTCCGGTTCGAGTGCAAGCGCGTTGTAGCGAATGGGATTCGCTCGATTTGAATGCCCGTCGAACCAGCGTTGGAGATATGTAACGGGATATGACGCTGGCACTAGTCGACTCACACCTGGATGGAGGGATCCGCGATCCATCAAATCAGTTGTGATGCCAACGAGGACTGCCCGGCCGCGTCATGATAGCTCTAAATCTGTTGAGGATTGTTGCTGGCTATCTTGATGAGAAAATCTGTTGATAATCGGTTGTAGCGCATATGTCCAAACCACCGGGTCGTTCGCGTTTGAAAGAGCATATCATCTACCAGCAACAATCATACACCACGTCAGCTGCATGCAAAAACAAAATTCACGTGAAGTTAGAATAAGCCAACCTGGACAATAGACGCTTGCAGGGCCAAACGAATTGTGCGAGCAAATGCTGAGCGTTCTTGCTCCCTTCAGCTCAAGCGAAGGCGCAGACGTTGCCGTAGAAACCTTTGCAAGTTCTTGAACATTCGAACGCACCACAATCGCACTCGGCGCTTAAAACGTGCCGAACCCGAGTCGGCCGTCAACCGAGCGGCACGCCTCGACAGGATTCCTGTGCTGTATTTGCACCACTCGGATCCATCGTAAACAGCCAGGTCGGCAACGTTGAGCTGTGCAAGGTCGTCTGCTCCTCGAGCGCCGTCTCCAACCCGATGCGGGTTGGCGTGCTTGTCCGCCGACCCGCAGCACGTTGTTCCCTACTTTGTCGAACGAAGCCTCTCAGACAGACCGCTCACGGGCAGCATGTGCGTCTGCACGCTCTGCAGCCTCTCACTGGACCCGACCACAAACGGCAGCGTCGACCGCGTCCACAGCTGGGAGCTTCTCCTGTCCTTGCGCGCTGCGGGAAATCGCGCATAGGGAATCTGGCGCAGCTGCAGCGCCTTGGAGGAGCGTCGGGAGCGACGCCAGCTCTGCTAAAGCCCCCAGCCGAGAATCGATTTGACGTGCATAGCGGCATCGATGTGTACATCAGTTGTAAATTTCATCCAGTTTTATTTCGCAAACTCAGGCGACTGCAGCTCATTTCCCCAGACAGGCCGACGAGCGAGATGGCGCCGCTGTGGGCCAAGATCGGCGCGCTGGCGGCCGTCTGCGCGGCCTCGGGGGCCGCTCGCGCGCCGCCCAGCGCCTGCGACGAGGCGCAGCTCAGGCGGCAGGCGACGGCGGCGCTGGCGGCGCACTTCGACGTCGAGTTCGGCGCGGTGGCGGCGGGCGACGCGGCGCGCGCGGGCTTCCAGCACCTGGTGGGCCGATCGCTGCTGCTGTTGGCTGGTTGGTGGGGGCTGGGGACTCGAGAGGGCGGAGCTGACGGGCGCGGGTGGAGCAGAAGCCGGCGGACGCCATGTTCGCGGCGCAGGCGCTCGCGCACGACGACTTCCTGCAGGCGGCGGCCCAGTTCCAGTGCGTGGCGGCGACAATGGCTCGGTGTGGCTTAAGTAGATTGCTGACGGCGGTGGCGGCAGGAATGTGCTCAAGTTCCAGCACCCGAGCGGGCTGCTGCCGCACATGGTCTACGGACCGTCGGTCCCGGCCCACGCAGTGTGGATCGACAGCAACCGCACGTACCACCCAGGACCGGCGTTCTGGGCCTCCAATCTGACGGCGGCTGCTGCTAACGCTCGAAACGAAGAAGGAAGCTCAACGATCAGTGACGGCTCGCGTGCGCCGGCAGCAGCGCCGATCCCGATGGCGACCTCTACGATCTTGGCGCCGCCGATCGCTGCAGATACGGCTTGGCAGATCTTCCGCCTTGCTCCGTACGACGCTGTGCTGGGCGTTGTGAGCTACCAAACGCCAGCGCTGCAGTTTTTGTGCAATGTGTATGCGCCATTGAAACGCCTGCAGACGTTTATTCTGACGAACCGAACAGAGCACCTGGGTGAACTTGATGACAACGATATTGGACGAGTTGTGACGCATGTAAGTGACCATTGTGCACGACGTAAATCCTCATCTAATTGACGGTATGCTAGCACCCGTGGGAGACGTTCTCAGGGCTGTCGAAACATTGGAGGCACTTTTTGGCGAAATTGAAGAAAGCCGATGACTATGATCAGGTCGTTCATACTATCCCAGCTCAAGCCAAGGAACGGTTTGCCAATGGTGCCATTGGTGCTGGGTGGTCCGCAGAAGAGGCTATTTCGGACCTGTATGAGCCGATGATCTACCTGGCATCGACCATCAAGTACGATGACGATCTCGGAGGCGCGGTAGCGTCGTTTTCGGTTGCCGACGTCGAGTTCAATTCTCTCGTCCTGAGGTCAGCTCAGGCGCTGGTCAATATCGCACACATTCTAGCAGATCACTCGTCCGTTTGCTCGGAGTTTTCATTGTCGAGGGATGAGATTCGGGATGAAATCCCAAAACTACGGTCTGTTGTTGCTGGTCTTCAGAAAGCTATCATCGGCGGCCCCAACGAATCAAAGACGTTTTGGAACGAAACAAATCAGGTAATAATGCAGCTTTTTGACTCCGTTGATGGCATCCCTACCCTGCTAATTATTTGTGTGCTCACAACAGTTTTTCAACGACGTGGACACCACGTCTCCAGCTAGTGTCCATTCCTTGCGCGGAGTTCTCCCTGCGTACGCATCAGAGCTCGGCGTGTCGATCAAACTTGGGGTGTTTGAGCACTTTCTGTCTCGATCCGGGACTTTTGACTTCTTTTGCTCCAGGTTTCCAACTTCATTTTTCACGTGTTCCGACGTAGAGAATACGCCCCGTTCTACTTGGACGCTTTATAACTACTTTGTCCAGCGAGCATTTACACTGGTACGCTTGGATGGTGTGTAATTACGATGCCAGCCGAGCAACGATCTCACCCACCGCAATTTGCACAGAATGGATTTCCGGGCGTTGGCGAGTTTCTGCGGAATAAAACTCGAGATATGGTATGCGAGGCATCAATGCCACCCTTGGCGGATCATCCCTCTGTATCGACAGCCAGTCGAGCTCTATCGACCTCAACCCTCGCTGACTCGACACCAGCTCCAGTTAGTCCCGTTGACACAGTTCGCGCAGTGCTGTCGCTTGTGTACGATTCCGAAACGGGCAAGGCGACACCTGCTTTGTTTGATGACACCTACATTGGGTCAACTCTTGCGGCCGCCGCATTTCTCAATATTCTACTTCCAGCAGGTACGGTAGTTATTTTGCCGGGATTGACTACTTTTTATTAACGTTGATTGATGCGTGCTGTGACGCAGTGACGGCGCCTCCGAATCCAGACAAACCTCCTGTTGACCACCGCATGCTGACAGTTATAATGTGTGTAGAACTGGTTGTCGCGTTTGGCGTGGCGCTCAGCTGCGTACTTTTCTCCGTTTACTTCGTTGTTAATCGACCTCGAGATGGGCGGACTTCTTCGCCGTCGCGCGAAAATGGGCAGCGCGCTCATCCTCAGCGCCGGAGGTCGCGAGGAAGGTCAGGTAATAGTCGGTACCGCGATGACTCCGACGGAGAAGATCGAAGCTCGATGGGTTCATCTTGGTATAGCGATGAGAGGGTCTCGTACTCTTCGGTGTCGGGCCAAGACCAAGTGGATGACGAGCTGGAAGAAGCACTCCTGTCTGATGAAGACGAACATGCATATGGGTCAATCGAGCAACAAGGAAGTGGACAAGCCGTGGCTAGCTCGATGTGGGGCTCGCTGAAGGATGCACTCCATGCTATCAGCCCGTGGTAATCCAATCTGCACAGTTCTGTTCGTGGTGCATAATTGAATTTTATTGAAAGCTCTGAATCGTACCCTTGCGCTTTTCATCTCCATCTATGAAGGATGAGTCGAACCCAAAGTATGTTGTGCGAGAAAATGAAAATGCCAACCTCTCAAGACAGGAAATTGATCGGGAAAATCACCGCGAATGCAAGCGAAGTACTGTAGCTACTCCGGAGTAACATCCTATCCTTATCACGATCACGTACGCGCGGAAATTGCATTTGGCATGGCAAATTATGCTTCAAATATTATAACCACAGCGAGACAGAACATCGATGCAGAGACTTCGAGTTGCATCATGGCGAACCCAACAGCGCAGACTCCACGGTAGCCACGCTTGAGCAGAGATCACCTCGATCAAATAAATATGGTTGGAAAAAGTAGATACAAGAGTGAAACACACCGAGGCTACCACCGTAATCCGAGTAGGCGCAACTAAGATCAAGCACACGACGTGTAATTGACATGGAGGGGTTATCTGAAGAAAAAACTGTACAGCAAGAATCGATTTCCTCCGATTGCTTAGGAAAAAAAAATATACACTCACTGCGTTAACGGCTTGGAATCAGTCGTTAGGTATGGGATCTCGCCGTGCGGGGTCACGCGAACAGCATGGCGGTTGCCCGGAAGATAGTCGAATGTGGCAAAGTGGTTGGTCACGCGGTTGTCCCAAATCGCGAGTGAGTCCTTCGTCCAGCGGAAGCGCACCTGGAACTCGTGGCCCTGCGAGATGTGCTTGTAAAGCAGTTGGAGTACAGCATCTGTAGTGAGGGACAATTCGCAAACAGTGAGTTCGTGGCGCATTCAGTATAAAAATCAAGCATTTCGTACCGGATTCAGAGACCGAGAGCTCCCGAATGCGACGAGTGAAGGCTGGGTTGACGAACAGCGCCTTGCGGCCCGTGACAGGGTGAGTCCGCACAACAGGGTGAACGGTCTCGACAATTGATCGGCGGAGCGTGTGGCCCTTTGCGAGCGCCTCCTCCGCCTGGTCCTTGCTGCTGTGAACCGCGGTCAGACCCTCCAGGAAGGCGCGAAGCGGCGGCGTGAGGCGCTCATAGGCCTCGTACGAGGACGACCAGAGCGTGTCGCCGCCGATCTGCGGCGCCGTGATCACCTTGAGAGTGGTGTACGATGGAGGCTGTCGAGAGAAGGAAGCAAGTTAGAGACCACGTAGTTGTGAACAAACAAACGGGGTGAACGTACCTGACGCTCGTACGTGACGTCTGAATGCCACTCGTTGTTCGGGTCGAGAAGGCGGTACTCCTTCAGGAATGCGCTGGCCCCCTCGACAGTGTTGTGCACAACGTGAACCTCTGGGTAGCCTTCGGGGTGGCCGAAATTCTGGTGGATGTGCAGCGGACCGTAGTAACGGCCCAAGTCGAGTTGCTGATCGATCGTGATTTCCTGGTCGCGGAAGAACACAACCCCGCGCTCTGCCACGAGAAGCGCCAACTCG
>JAASGX010000519.1:0-19160 GCA_023334415.1 Phytopythium chamaehyphon | reverse complement strand
TCCAAACACTCCAAGCCAAGTGAAGAATCCGGAGTCGCTTCGTGGAGCTGGTGGAGCCGGTGGAGCTGGTGCGGCCAACAAGGAGTTCTGGGGACCAGGTTTTGGTTGGGGCGGACCTTGGGGTTTTGGCGGTGGCTGGGGCTATGGCGGCTGGGGGCTCGGTGGTTGGGGATGGTAAACCCGCGGCCTGATATTTGTGAGAATCTCAACGACTTGCGGGTCAGAGTGTCTGAAGGATCCTGGCTTGGTTCTTCACCTTCATGGCATATGCTGCTGTTGGTTGATGCAGTTATGGCAAGTGATAGGAGCTTCGTAGCCGTTGTGATGTTAAAGTGATGCGAGTAAGTGGATCAACAAGTTCATTTCACTCGAATTCTCGCATGGATTCTCGTCTCGCATTGTAGTTCATGTGAAAACAAAACGAAAGTTAAAAGCACTCATACTATTGCCACGCTTGCAGTTGTCGCCTACAAGGAAACTGCAAACTTGAATTCAGCTCCTCCAGTGATGTTGAGAGAGAACTCCGAGTTGTTGCTCGGCAAGTTGATAGCGAATACACCCGTGGTTCCCGCAGGCGAAGTGACTACGACGTTCAGTTCCGTCGAATTGTCGTTGAGTTCCAGCTCAACGCCAAGCGGGCCAAACGGTGTGGTCACGTGACTCGAGACGTTCAAGACGCCAAACTCCAACGCCAGCGGCTTGATACTCCAAGTCTGGAAGCCAAAGTTCTCGGGCTTAATACCAGCAACAAAGTTCGTCAACGCGTACGTCGCTGCACCTCCCCACGGATGGCTAAGCGAAGTGAAGTCGGACAAACCAGGCGCAAAATCTTGGCCAACATATTCCCAGCTGCCTCCAGATCCAAACGAGTCGTTTAGCATGGCTCCCCACAAGTTGTCGAGCAGATACTTGGCAGGCTCTGTCTGACCGTACTGGAGCAGCGCATCGAGCAGGAATCCGTTCGTGTTTGGAGAAATCTTGGTCGAGTTGTCCGTCGCGCTCGAGTCAAGGTAGCCGATACCAACAGGGTCGCGCAGAGTAGAGTCGATGAGTTCAAGGCTCGAGAGTGCCTGTGACTCGTTGGCAACGCCGGATGTGACAGCAAATGCCACACCACAAACACTGTACTGCTCAGGAGTCGATGCCGCATCGATGAACACACCGAGCTCGTTGCTCCAGAACTGCGAGTTGATCGCAGCAGATAAATCATCGGCCAGGGTCGTCCAATTGGCGGCTTTCGCCGAGTCACCGATCGCGGTTGCAACGCGAGCCATCCCACGATACGCCTGAACGGCAGCCGAGTTCACTGCCACACCAGCTGCGGAGCCGATAAACAAAACCAAATCAGCGGAGAAGTCGAGCAGCCCACTAGAGGTTTTGTACGTGTCGATCCAGTCGACGGCGCTCGACAGCTCGCTCCAGTACTCCGACGCAAATGCAGCGTCGTCCGAATACTCCATGTACGACACGAAGGATATGAGACCGAGAATCGCGTAGTCCGGGAACACAAGAAAAGCTGCATCAGGATTTTGAGCGTTGGTCATGAAGATCTCTCGGTTTGGCATCGGCGCTTCATATGAAATCGGCACAAGACCAGGAAACTGGCCGGCACTTGACTGGAAATCGAACAAGTATCGCCATGTTCCCGTGACGGCATCCTGATCGTCCACGCCTTGAGCAACACCCAAGATTCGCACCGTGTGGTAAAAGTCACCAAGCCACAAGTACCGATCGCGCTTTCCACCATCCATGCACACACCATAAGCATTCGACTGCTCGCCAAACTCGGATAGCACGTCCGTCTCGTTGGTCATGGCGTTCGAGTAGATGACGTTCCCGGACGATTTGTCGGTGATCACAACATTTCGGACATATGCCGCCTGATCCTGCCATCCGCCAAAACCAATAGCTCCAGTCACACTTGCGTCGCTGATGAAGGCGGTATTCGGAAGCTCGTCGACGCCCACGTTGAAAACGAGCGTGTCGTTGAGCCAGTAAGCGAGTCGGTGTGCGTCCGAGTCGACATCGACAGTGATGTGGTACCATTCGTTCTCTTGGACTGTGAAAGGCACGTCGAAGGTCTCAAGTTCGTACGACGTCACCGTTGTGATATTGACGAAGTCGTTGCCGTACGCGAGCTTGACGGTGTTTGGAGGGAAAAGGGACGTGTTGGTGTTGCTGAAAGTGTTATCGGCCGGGTACTCGGACGAAAGCTGTAAGTGAATGCCATCCGAGTTCGCAGCGATGTCATAGCCCAGCGACACGCGCATACCACCGCGAAGCAGGTGCGTGTCAAATTCCAGCACGTAGTTGGACATGTTCCACGTCTTGTACGAGTATCCTGGGCGGGTGCCAGGCACATGAGTTCCGTTCTCAGCGTCAACGCTCCAAATCGGAGGCTGGGTTTGTGCACCGATACATGCGACGGTCGCGGCGCGAGGTCCCAACTTCCAAATCGCGTTCAGCTTTTCATCCGAGCTGACGAAAGACCCAGCGAGATTGACGGCGACGTCCTCCACGACCGGGACCGTAGCTTGGAAAGCAACCCGATCGAATGTCACGCCGTCTCCTCGAAGAAGACAGAGAGTTTGCCATCGCTGAGCGCCTTGAGTCATCGAAGTTGTCGTCCCATTCGATGTGAAGTTGAAGGTCTCGACGCGGTTGGAGTTGGCCAGCGGTGCAGTCCAGATGAACGGGCCGTCCGAAAGCGCATTCGACAGCGACGAGAACGACTCGGAGTACTTGACTTCGACTTCAGCGAACGCTCCGTTCACGGACTCCACCGAGAACTCGGGCTGTCCAGCGACCTCAAACCCGTAGTCGAGCGTCACGCATGGCTTCGCAGCCGAAAGTGAGACTGGAAAATCCGAGTTGGCGGATGGAAATGTGGGGCCAGACCCGAGCGCTACCTGCTTGGGCAAGAAGACGCCAAGAGATTCTGAGGCGCTGATCTCAGACATGGCCGATAGCAGCAGCGTCAACCCGCCAATATGAGCGAAAGCTCGTTGATGTAACATTAAGGCTATTTGACTCGGTGTGAGCTTGAGAGCGAGGATTGACGAGTGGCTTGCGTTCTGCCAGCGAGCAAAGAAATCATAGTCGATCACATCAGAGCGAAACCACCATCATATGTTTGAAGTCGTGGCCTCCAGCACAAGTCGAAGAGCCCACACTGCGGCAATCGCACTTGTTCACCATCACCAGCACTCAGTGGGAGTTTCACAACTTCATCAATGCGCATGCTGAGTGGTACTTGACAATGTTTATGCTGGATGTTCAACTTCACCGAAAACTTCAAGGCTCGTGAGCAGCTCAGAGTTGGATACTCCAGTAGTGTACCACCTGGATGCACGTGGCGAACGCTTGCTGGAAGCTGCCTGCTGAGAATGTTGTGAACAATGTGTGATGCATTGCTGGCTGGGTTATTGCAGGTGTAGTAATAATAGTGTGGTGTCGGTTTTTGTGGCAGCTGTAAGTGCCTGGTTGGTCTCTGGCATCTGCTTGCCAGTCCTCCCTGCCAGCTTCCCGACGCGCCATGTCGGCATCGGAAGATGCTGAGTTGAGCGATCGTGAATGGCGTCAAATGCGGCGCACCATGTCCAAGCTCGAATTCGAGCCTGTTCCGGAGACGCCGTCGCTGCTTCCACGATCGCTCTACACCGACCCTAGCTCTCCTATGAAGAGCGAAGTTCGGGATAGTCAGCCCACTGGCGAAGCTGATACCTCCTGGAAGTCAAGCGGCAGTCTGCCTTCCAGTCCGTGCTCAAGCGTGGCAAGTACCAGGTATCGCTCGCTTGGTTTGGTTCGAAGAAGGTAAAATGAAATGGTTTAACGCGTATTTCATGAAACACCAGAGCATATCCAAAAGGGATTTTGAAGGTTGGGGCTGCGGTGGCTGCTCAGCCTCGAGACGAGCTACCCAACACGTCCTCTACTCTGCCTTTGCACGCTACTTCTCGCAGTGCCGACTCCTACTGCAGTAATACTCGCAGGCGTGTGAACGGGCTAGACACAGTGGACACCAGGCTGGAACCTCAGCTAGCAGCTCTTGGTGACCAGATGTCTGTTGCGCACGAGGCAATTCAACACACTGTGCTGGTGCGTGCTTTCGATCTGAGGACGATCCATTTTCACGGACGCACCTGGCGCTTATTTTAGTGAAGCGATCTGGTCTGGGCACTCACCTCTCTTCTCGTGATTTCAGTCTGCGTTTGCAGAGCTTCAGACTCGACTCACTAAAGAACGCACGATGGAGCGCCTACAGTTGACAGCGTCTCACTCTACCGATGTCTCGATCCTTCAGGTTGGTTTTGTGGTGCTGGAGGATTGAGATAAGTAGCTTACGGCGGTCTCACTGGTGACAGAGCAAGATCGAGGAGCTCAAGGAGCAAATAGTGGCGCACGAAAAACAGCAGGCTGTCTATGAGACTGTCGTTGATCGGCTCACCTCGTTTACCGCGAAGTACCGCGCAAAAGAGGTGCGTGCTTTGTTGATGTGATTGAGACGATCCTACAAGTATGGCTGGCTGACGGCCACTTGATTCATGCATGCAGCGCGCCTACTTTATCGGCGATCAGTCCATTGCCTCGTGTTTTCGTGCGTGGGAAGCTGCAATAGTGCGAGCAAAGGCCAAGCGTCTCGCGGTCCGAAAAGCAGATCACCATTATGCAAAGTGCTTGGTCGCTTCCACGCTGCGTGGATGGCGTGAAGCAGCTCGAGATGGCGCAATACGAAGAGAGCTCGAGCAAGTGCAGGCTCAGCACGAGCGTCGCGTGGTAGAGATAGCCCAGGAATATCAGCTCAAGGTCGAACAGGTGAGGAAGCGAGCTCAATTCACGGCAATTCTCGCAAGGCGTTGATCAAATTACTTAACATTTGTTTCATTATCAGCTTCAGCGCGAGCTGGAGGAGTCGATGCGCGAAGTTACTACGCTAAAGAAATGTCGCCTGCAGCTCGAGGAGGATTTGCGCCAAGTGTTCTTGCGAGGGGTGTCCAGTATGAACATTGAGGCTCTGCAAGTATTCAACACGCGGCGGCAAGACCAAGCAGGAGACGATCAGAACGATGTTTCTCCTAGAGATCCAAACGCAGACACACCACTGGGGAGCGTGCCTGGTCACGAAAGCCGACGCCAACCTGAAGTGTACGAGGATTCGATGCCAACATCAGATCCAGACATCGTATCTCCAGAGCCAGTGGCTCCGATCCCGAGATCCTCAGACACACTTCACAGTCTTGACAACAACCTGCAACGCCTGCTAAAGTTGTCGTCCAAGATATCAAGCGACGAAACTCGAGCTTCTAAGTTCAACAGGGATGACTCAACGGCCAAACTCTATCAGCCACGGGTTCAGCCCACTCCATCGCCCCAGTCGTGGGCTCGCCCTCGCAGTTTTTCGTCCTCGGGTCCTGTCCCTGCGTCGACCTCGTTCCAGTCAGGAAAGCTGCGCAGCGCCGAGATGATGCAGCAGCAGCAAATGGCGATGCTTGCGACTCAAGGACGAGCATCAACATCAACGCCGTTTATCTCGAGCAGCAACCCGAACCTTGGGACCCACAATCGATTCCAAGGCCAGAGCTCGGCCAAGCTGCAAGTCGAGGTCGAGTTCCTGCGATCGGCGCTCGCATCCTCCTCATCCAAGCCGAATGTACGACGCCCATCGATGCCGATGACTGGCCGTTGGAAGAGAGCCTAGAGCGAAACTAGCTTGCGTCAAACTAATAGATGAGTACACACTTTCCTACCAGACCAGACCATCGCTAGAGAGCAACGCTGGACAAGTTGAAGCGAGCCACCTTCAACTCGCCTCGGCATAAACCGTTGCATGGCTGCAGTCCGCTTCGTCTATGCGAGAGCGCAAGCGCGGAGCTCTTCAACCAGAACTGCACTTTCCAGCATCAACAGTGGCATCGGGTCCTCAGCATATGCCCGACAGGAAACACGTGCCCGCCCAAGCTGTAGACACTCTGTCGTCTGTGACCAGGCCCTCGATCCGATCACTTCACGAGCCAGTGATGCTGCTGTCGCATTGTGCCGATCCCAATCGATTGTTGGGTGGCGGTCTCCGCATGGCCTCGGCCTGGCGATGGCACCAATGGTTTGGTGAGCTCGAGAGTCGATGGATCATTTCCTAATCTGCTCGACCGCAGCCAGCCGATCAGGGAACGCAGCCATCTCGACCATGCAGCGGTTGCTTCGGTCGACGGTGGCGGTTGCTGCCCTCGTGGCCTCGAGCGTCGGCGCCAGCGGCGTGTTCTTGCCCAAGAAGCTCGCGCTTGGCAGCGAGCCGATTATCCCGACCGATGCCTTCGCGGCCTTCGAGCTCTCGGCCTCGCAGCCCATGGCCACGATCGACTACGGCTACGAGGTGGCCGGCTTCCCCTTCTTCACGGTCAAGGACCTCCCGGCGGGCTCGGTGCAGGTCGAGGTCAAGTACTCGGAGCCGTTCTCGGCGCTCACTCGCGACACGTCGGACGGCCCGTTCAGCGTCTCGACCGCGCTCTCCAACACGCACCGCGTCGAGACGTACGAGCTGACGGCTGCAGGCGAGACCATCTCGGCCCCGATGAACCAGGCCGGGCAGCGGTGGCAGACCATCCGGCTGATCGCCGGTGACAGCGTGAGCTTCGAGGCCGTGGGCTTCAACGCCACCATCGACGTGCTCGACACGTTCGAGTCGCTGCCCGGCCGCTTCGTGAGCTCGAACGAGAAGCTCAACAAGATCTGGGACCTCGGCCCGCGGTCGCTCTCGGCCGCGTGCCTCAACAACGGCTCGCAGGCCACGACGTGGCGCGTGGACTCGGAGAATGGCACGTACGTCCCCGGGTCTCGCTCGGGCATCACGTACAGGACGTGGAACCTGACAAGCTACACGCTCGAGTACGAGACCAAGATCCTGCGGGCGGGCACGGGGCTCACGCTCGGCTACGACCTGTCCGGCAACCGCAACGGCATCCAGATCCACCTGGCCTCCGAGTACCCGAACGCCACGACGTTCGCCAACGTGAACCGCACGCTGTTCCCAGCCAGCTCGGTCAAGCTCGCGTTCGGCTTCGACTTCGTCAACCAGACGAGCTCGCTGTCGTACATCATGGGCGAGTACCAGGTCCCGTTCGATGTCAAGGAGAACGAGTGGCACGACGTCAAGGTCGTCGTCAACGACGCCGCCGAGAACATCCTCTACTACCTCGACGGCTCGCTCGTCATGAACGCGACCATCTCCGAGTTCGGCTACTCGACGGCCCAGCTCACCTTCTACGGCTACACCACGACGGGAGCTGGGGCCATTGGCTTTGGCGGCTGGCACGACCAGGCTGCCTACGTCCGCAACGTGCAGGTGACGGACACGCAGAGCAGTGTCGTGTACTCGAACCCGATGACTGGCGAGGACGTGCTGGGCGAGTTCGGCATGCAGCCCAACACCCGCAGCGTCTGCATGGATGGAGCCAAGCGAGACCGGCTCATCTGGATGGGCGACTTCTTCCACGCCACTCGGCTCGTAGCCGTGACGAACGCCAAGAGCGAGCTGCTCAAGGGCACGTGGGAGTACGCGTTTGAGTGGCAGTCGGCCGAGGGCCAGTACCCGGGCTTCATCCCCATCTCGTACACGTCTCCGATCCCGGACTCGAGCGTCTTCCTCTTCAACGCCGGCACCAACTCGACCTTCCTCGCCTTCCCGGACTACGACATCCTCGGCATGCTCGGCTTCGTGTCGTACATGGAGTACTTCAACGACGTCGACTTCGCCAAGGACAACTGGGACTCGTTCAAGCGCGCCATCGCGTGGCTCCAGAGCTACCAGATCGACAACGGCCTCATCGACCTGCTCGACTCGCACATTGTCTTCCTTGGAGCTGGAGCTGGTGTTGCGGTCAACGCCGCCTCCGTTCAGTGCCTCAACGGCATGGCTCGCGTTGCGGAGGCCATTGGCGACACCGAGTCGGCCGAGTCGTGGGCCAACTTCGCGTCCGACCTCAAGGACACGATCAACTCGCTGCTCTGGAATGACACGCTTGGCACGTACCAGCTGTCTACGTCGGCTCCGGAGGACTTTGGCGTGAACGGCATCGCCTTCACGATCACCTCGGGCGTCGCCAACGACACGCAGGCGCTTTCGAGCATTGCCAAGCTGGAGGAACTCAAGCTCGGCCCTGGTTACAAGGACGACACCACGGCTGCCGACACGGCCAACATCTCGCCCAACACGAACGGCTTCCTGCTCAACGCGTTGCTCCACATGAAGCAGACCGAGCAGGCCAACTTCCTCATCGACAACCTCTGGGACGTCATGATCTCGGACGAGTCCCACATCACGGGCGGTGGATGGGAGTACGTGAGCCAGAAGCTGCTGCCAGGTCTGGACGAGGACACGTCGCTGAGCCACCCGTGGAGCGCGGCGCCCACCTACGTGTTGACCAACTACCTCGCGGGTATCCGCCCGACCGACTTTGGCTTCAAGACGTGGATCATCGAGCCTATCATCTCTGGCTTCAATGTCTCGAGCGTGAACGCGTCGGTCTCGACCCCGTACGGGTCGCTCGGGGTTTCCTGGGAGCTTGTTGACAGCCACCTCAATGTTGAGATCACGTCGCCTGCAGGCACCGAGGGTGTCTTTGTCGTGCCCCAGGTCGGCTCGGAGGACCCTTTCATCAAGGTGATCGAGGGCGGTGCCAGCACCGCTTTCTCGGTTTTCGTGTAGACGAGCAAAATCCTTGATACGTTTGTTTGAGGTAAAGCAAATTCATGAACAATATCTCTGTGAGTCTTCAAGGCTTAACCGGTGTTTCACACGGGGTCCTACAACTGAATACAGGAAGTCTCTCATGAAGGCCTACACATGCAGGAACTTCCATACTGGCATCTCTGTGAAACAGGTTGATGGGCACGTGTCCCGGGACGTGTTTGGCTAGGAGCCTCAGCCAGCGCGCAACAAAGCGCGCCGGCGGATCTTTCCGCACACTGTAAAATCACGTGAATCCGGTTATAGGGTCGACTCCGTTGTCTTTGTCGTCATTTTCTTCATCATCGCCGTTGTCTCTGTCGTCTCTGTCGTCTCTGTCTCGCTCTTCTTCAATCGCTAGCGCCATGGCTAAACGCCGTCGCCTAGTTGCGTAGCCTTCTTCCGTGAGTCCGCGTCTCGCTGGGTGACAAAAGCCTTGCAGAACAGCGCTAATTGTTTACGGCTGTGATGGTCAAACAGTGCAAGGGATGTCAGGCCAGCTGAACGCGAAATCGAGAATCTGACGGCTTTACAGACCGGACGCCGCCGCGACTGCGATCTGGGAAGGCCGACTCGAGACGTGCAGCGTGGCTCCCGGTAGTCGTCGAGAGCTTCCGGCTGCTTGGCGAGGCTGCGAGGGTCTGGGTCATGAGCCGAGAAATAGGATTCCTCCGACATTGGATTCACTAAAAAGGGTTTCAATGCACGAGATTCCCGCGCTGTGAATACGCTTTCGCGACTCGTTTGCCGTGCTATTTTCTGCCTATTTACATGGACCAGTGACTTACAAGCCCACTCTCACAACTCGTCTCAAGTATTGTGCTCGCCATGAATAAGGGGCTAAGAATACTGAGTGATCGCTTGCCTTTGAAGGCACTGGGCCATTCCACTAAGCTATGGCTCGCTTTCGCGATGAAGAATGGAGTCGGGAAACTGGGGACGAAGAGGATGATCTTGATGGCGATGAGTTCATCTCGCAGTCCCGCATTGACTCAACTGGTTGCTACGACGAAGAGGAAGAGGACGAGGTGCGAGAATATCGGGCATTTGCTGTCTGAATATCGGACTCACATCACTGCTGCTAGATTGACTTGGACAGCTATGACGCTTACCTCACGCAGCTTCGAAGGTAAATAAATCAGCGAACAGGTAATGGAACTGCGCTCATTCGTTCTTTCGGTGCAGGCAGGCAGCTGGTCGACCACAAAGTGCTTCGCACCGCCACCCGATGCCGTCAGAATCTCCTCAATTCTACCTGGTTAATGCGCACAATCCCGCTGGGCCAGCTCCACCTGCTAACTCAGCATCTCTTCGGCCATCGCGACCTGCAAGCGCCAGGCCTTATCTTCGGACAGATGCAGAAAAATGCCGTGGAGGAAAACCGACCGGAAGTTCTCAATCAGCAGGTATCGGGGTGCGTCGAAAGCGGCAAGTTGGTGAGGCTGTCAACCCTCGAATTCGTGCAGTTTACCAAGGAGGTGAGCGTGTTGCAACGACTGGCATCAAGCGCCTCCCAACATCAGCAGCTGCCATGGCGACGATCAACAGCAAATCACACGTTTTTCAGCAGGCTGAGCTCCACGATGAGTACTTCAAGCTTGTGGACGTTGTAAGTGAACTCAAGTCGACTTGTCAGCTCGAACAGGAGCGCCGAGTAAAGGCTATTGCCCGTGTACGGCGACTCGAGGAGATTGTTGTTCTGAAGGATCGAAAGATTGAAAGCTTACTTCACGCTCGATCGGTCACTGGCAACTATGATGTCATGTCGTCGAATGCAGCACAGCGAGATCGACAACAGAATACGTTGATACAAAAGCTACGTCAAAAAATCGCTCAGCAAGCGCAGATACTCGGTGGATACGAGGAGGCCTTACAGACGCTAAGAAGTAGCTCCAAGAGCACAAATCTGGTGGAGCTGGAGGAAGAACGTGGTCAACTCTATCAGGAAATCTATCGACTTCAAGCGCTGCTCGATCGTCAGCGACAAGATATGGTAACTCAAGGTGAGCAGGCAAATGTTTTTGCTGACGTGGAAGCAAACTACAACGATCAAATTGCGAAGCTACTGCAAGAAAACAAGAAGCTTCACCACGAAAAGCACAAATGTGAGCAAAATGTCATTTCCTTAAAGGCGGTCATTGAAACCCTGCAGCAACAGCTCGCATTGGAACAACGAAAGCGAACGTACGACTTGCAGGTTGGCACAAACGCCCACGTGCTAAATGCTACGCCTTCGTCTCCGAATCGAATGGTAGTGCTGTCCCGTGCTATTGAAGACATGAAAGTACTGTTACGGAAGGAGAGCGCCGCTTCGATTCCTCGAGATAAATTGAAGTCCCCGCGGTCTAGCACTCCCTCCGTCGCAAAACCTGATAGAGCACCTGCTGCTGCTGTGGCTCGAAATGACGATCTTTCTGCAGCTCCAAAGGCACCCAAAACAATGCCACAGAGTCGTATTCGTCCTCAGAGTGCCAGGTCAACTCGCGCAAAACCTACTCCACCCCCGCTTGCTCCTGTTCCTAAAGCTGAGCAATGCAGCAAACAGATTACACAATGCCACGAGGAGAAGAAAGATGCCACTCCAACAGCCCAAATTGAGGCGCCAAATGCTATCGTTGATGAGAAAGAGAGCCATATGCTTTCTCCATTTGAAACTACTTTGACTGAAGTGATCGATCAACCCGATGAGGAGGCTACTCATCCAGACAATTCCAATGGCATCGATGAGAATCTACAACCAGCAATCGAAGTGTTGCCTTCACCCGCAGATACTGCTGCTACCACTGGCGAATGCTCGACGCCTGACTCTGTTTCGAATGACGCTGTCAGCGAGGCGGAACGAAACAAGCTGGATGAATCTCATGCTAGTTCAAGTGATAATTCAGCTTTGGCAAAGGAAATTCCGTTCGGAGAGCAGGGGGTTCCTGAGATGGATATTGCTGCCTCAGAGGTGCACCGCCAAAAACTAGCTGATGTTGAGCGGATGCTGCGCGAGGTCGAGGATGATATCGAAAACGATGCTGCCAGTGACTCATCTGAGGAGTTTCTTGAAATCGCTCAGCTCCAAGAAAGTGACTCCATAGACCACCTCGTGGGAGGAATCGGTATGCAAAATCAAGGCTATGAAGTGAAACCGAGCGAACCACCGCAAAATCCGTCGCCAACACTACTCCCTTCTTCGTCTTTGTCGTCGACTTCCTCGTCTTCGACGTCGACATCGTCATCTGCTTCGTCGTCATCATCTTCATCGTCTGAATCCCCCTCCTCACCGTCAGATTCGTCTTCGTCCTTGTCGCTTGCTAATGCTCAGTCGTCATCGTCATCGTTGTCACCTTCTGACGAAGTGCAAGCGTCAACGGCCACGAATCGTGGCGCTGTTGTTGTCGAAGTGAAGCACGTAAGAGGGTACGAGGACGGGTATCAATCGGACTTTACCGAGGGCGATCAGGAGGAGGGCTCGCCGTAGACGAGAGGGCAACAGATAGTAAAAATCGGTTCATGTGCTGGGAACCAGTCAGTCCTACTCGACATCGTTGGCTACAGACCTGAATGGCAATAGATACACGGCTCAGTGGTGGCGCTGGTTGGAGCCTCTCTTGGCGGACTTGTGCGCCTTGGTCTTGTGCACATGCACGGGTTCCAGGAACTCGACGGCCGTGCTGCTGGGTTCGAGCGCTCCGTCCTTGTCGTGGCGCGCCATGAGGTGCTTGAAGAAGCCTCTCGTCTGCTCTGCGTCCTCCGGTTTAGGCTCCGCGAGCGCCTTCCTCTTTTTCTCGGCCGCGAGGGCCGCGTGCTGGTAGACCAGGTCCAGGAACAGGTCCCCGTCCTCCGAGTTGAAGAGCTGCGTGTAGTACTCGAACAGCGCGGCGGCCCTGGCCTCGACCTTGGCGTCGTCCTTGCCCGCGTCGCCCTCGATCCTCACCAGCAGCTTGTTGTTGGCTGGGAATTGCGGCATTCCTCCTCCTCCATTGCTCGAGTAGCTCAGTCGGTGGTCCCCCTGGTCCAAACTCCCCCTGTCACTTGCTGATTTCTTGACAATCTGCTTGAAGAACCTGCGAACGCCCGAGCCCGAGGACGACGACGACGACGATGATGACGACGCGCTGGCCCTCGATTGATGAGCCTGCGTCTGCGCCTGGAATCGCTCGCTCAACGCGCGCTCGAACTCCTTGTGCAGCGCCAGCAGCGCCTTGAACGTGCCGGAAAAGCCCACGCGCGCGTGGCTCGCGTGCCTCGAGCCCACCACCAGCTCCACGTAGAAGCGCGCGCGCAGCTTGGCGGACCGGCGGGCGTCGGCGGCCGCGCGCCGCTCCTTGTGGGCCGTCACGTCCACGCCCACGGGCTGCCGTGCCATGCTGCGACTCGGCTGTCGACTAACGCGGCGGCGGAATCAGGAATGCAGTCAGTTCCAGGCGGGGCGGAACTCGAGAGTGGGGGCAGGTGTTTGGAGGTATTTATTTTGTTGTAGAGGTCTAAGAAGGCTGGGAGGGCGTTGTTGAAGAAGTGATTTATAGAGAAGTACTGTTTTGTAGAGGGTTTTCGGGGGCGGAACATCGTGCGATTTTGACTTGCAAGTCGCAGATAGCGGCAAGCTACAGATAGGAAATCCTGTCCGTGATGGGATACTTCAAAGTGCTAGCCATGACAATCCCAAAAAAAGTTTGTTGAGCTCAAAACGCCGGCTTGCTACTCGTTGAGGGCGGTCTTGGTGCTGTCGTCGTGAACGGGGTGGACGTCGACCTGAAGAGGAAATTCACAGCACGTGAGCTTTCACCGGATTTACCATGACTCAACAACTATAGACTGCACGCACCAGCCAGTGGCCGAGGTTCTGCATGCACGAGACCAGCACTTCGTCTCCCTGGACGTCGGCCTCGTCCAACGTGACGCTCGGAGAGGCGTCGGGAGGGGCGGGGGCCTGCAGGAACCCGCTGAACGGGACTCCGTCCGAGTTGTTTGTAGCCGTAGGCGAACCCTTATCCTTCTGCTCGTTGTCGACCACCGCGGTCGAGAGGTCCACCTTCTTCATCTGCTGCTCGTAGATCATGCGCTCCATCGTGCCGGTGCTCACCAGGCGATACACGTGAACTGTCTTGGACTGGCCGATACGGTGCGAGCGGCACATTGACTGCAGCAAACATCAGCATTAGATCTGGCACAAAGAGCGCGAGTGCGGCAGCAACGCATACCTGGTGGTCATTTGACGGGTTCCAACTGACATCAAAGAGCACGAGGCGGTTCGCAGCGTGAAGATTGATACCCTCTGCTCCAGCGCGCGTTGAAACAAGAAGTAGTTTGACAGAGCTTGAAACCGAGCTAAAGAGCTACACAATTCGCAAGAAACACCAGTTAGGAATCCGTAAAACTCACTCTCGCCATTCGCAGAGCCGCACCTCAATATACTCCATTCGCTTGGCACCGCTGGTGCCGCCGTCAATCTGGAGAAACCATGTGTCCGACTGCACATCAGTTGTCGCCACAAACTTGCGGCGCTTAGCACCAGTCTCCACATTTCGCTTCCGGATAATTCCTGCAGGGTCTCGCTTTGGATGGTGGAGAATTCTACGTCGCTTGGTCTTCTTCCCAGTTGCAGCTGCTGCTTCTGCCTTGGCCTTACGCTCAAGATCTGCCTCTCGACTCGGGTTGAAATGGCTCGTTCGAAGGAAATCGCCAATTACCTTCAGTGTCGGCACGCTCTGTGAAAACACGACAACCTTGTCGCCACACGCAAAACTCTCCTCGATGATCCGCATGAGGACAGCCATCTTGCCACTATTCTCGAGAACTTCAGTCCGATAGATCGCGGCAGCTTGCTGGGCGATACTTTGATTAGTTGGAAGTGGACGCGAAGGTCGACTGTTTTCCTGGCCGAAAACGACGGAGCGAGCCCACTCGTAGGACTTCTGGCGATCTGTGATCTTCTGGCGGCGCTTCCTCAATTGAGCTGCTGCAAGCTGCTTTTTCTCCACCAAGCGCTCTTCGCTCTCCCAAGCCCACTCGTCAATTCGACTAAATGCTAGCTGGTCCGGGGCCTCGTCTACCTCTGCGTCGCGCTCGTCAGGGCAGAGCTTAGAGTAAATGATGTCCGGGTGGTTCATCACCTGGAGTAGCGCGGCGTATGCCGTGAGCAAGTCTGCATTTGCCTTGCCGTCTTCGGACTCGCCATAGAAATCCAAGAAGTCGCAATACAGACGATGCTGAATGGGAGATAACTTGCAATACAAGATCCACTCCATCTTAGGCGGTAGCTGCTTCCGCAGAAGAGACTTTCCGCGTCGAAGCACTACATCCTGCAGCTTGTCGATCAACTCCTTCGATCGCGCGGCATTGCCTTCCATGATCGGTTTTTCATAATGCGACCGAAACGCGTCGTACGACCCGAGGAAATTGTCGCGCGCAAAGTTGACCATGCACCAGTACTCCGACAGCGAGTTCTGTCGTCGTAGCAACGCCATTCATGAGTCGCCCTGATGCAAGATCCATCCTAGAAGTGCATTTAACCACATACCTGAACGGGGTAACCTGTGAGAACGAGGCGGCGGTGCGACTTGATCTTTGCAACACTCTGGCACAGCAGCGAGGTGGGATCCTTCATGCGGTGTCCCTCGTCTAGTACAACGAGGTCGGGTCCAGGATTGCACAGCAGCTGGAAGAACTCTCGCGCGGACTTTTGCGTCTTGGCGCTGAGCGAGCCCGTGACCTCCATCGTGGAGGATCCGACTCGGGTGCAGACCTGGATGGTGGGTTCTCGGTCGAGCGCGCCCGAGAGCGTCGGGTTGAGCAGGCTGCGGAACATCTCGTAGCCGATGAGCAGCACTCCGCCCTGGCGCTTCCACTTGTGCAGCACCCGTAGGCGGCCGGCCGTCGTGCCCTTGCCCGTCGTGGCGTCCAGCGCGAGCACGGGGCAGCGCTCCCGCGACTCGGCGCCGAGCCACTTGTTGAACTCGGCCTGCCAGTTGGGGATGCAGATGGCGGGGCACAGCACCATGGCGGTGGCCGGCTCTGCTTGCTGCGTCTTGGGCTCTCCGTCCGCGTCCTTGCTGTCTTTCAGTTCCTCTGCCAGCCGGTCGACCATGAACGCGTGCACGGCCGCAATGACCTGCAGCGTCTTGCCGAGCCCCATGTAGTCGGCCAGGATGCACCCGCGCCGCCTCCTTATATTTCCCAGCAGGAAGCGCACGCCGTCGACCTGGTGCGGCTTGAGCACGCGCTTGACCTCCCTGGCCACCCACAGCGCGCTCTCGCTCTCATTTTCGCTCTCATTCTCACTTTCAGCCAGCCGCACGCGGCCGAAGGCGTCCACGCTCTCGCTTTCGCTCTCGCTGTCACCCTCGAGCCTCTCAGGAGGCGTCGCGGCCTCCTCGGCGCTCGTCGCCGCGTCCTCCAGCGACGCCGACGGACAGATGCAGGGCAAAAGCATGCAGCCGGCGCAGGCGGCGGCGGCGTCGGCCGCCAGCAGGCTGCGGAGTGACGCGCGCGCGTCGACGGCCGGCTCGTCCTCCACGCAGATGCACGGCAGCAGCCCGCAGGAGCACGGCGTCGTGGAGCTGGGCATGGAGCTTGGCTAGTGCTCAATTGATCGATCGATCGAGGCTCGATCTTCTTGACCAGTGCGTGGGTTGATGCGATTCGCGAGTCGGGATTGGGTGAAAGTGGAGGGATATTTCAGCCAATCACGGATGAGGTGGAGAGGTGGAGGTGAGTGAAGGTGCCGAGGAACAGGCATGTAGCAGCCATCTTCTTGCAGCTCACCAACTACTTCTCACAACCCGATGGTAGCTTTGGACGGATTAAAGGCGTCGAGTTTGGGCGAGCCAGACCTTTCCCCCGTACTGGCAGCCTGGCAATCAGAGTTTGTACCACATCTGCCACCATGGACTCACCTTGCCGCAGATCTAACTTCGGGAGGGAACTACTGATGTTGTGTTCGAGGCAAATTGCGGAATGAACTGATCGTGAGCTCGCTCAGCCTGGAGATCGCCCACGAGCGCTTACATGAATGCCCCTGTGGGCCTTCAGCAGATTCACGATATGCAGTACCACTCTCGTCGCTCTCAACCTGCATACGAGCCGAGGCCAGACGCATCCGGTCCTGTCTACTATTGGCGGCTATGAAGGTAGCTCAGTTATTGTGAGGCGATTTATTGGTCGGGCCGTGACGGGTGGGGCGTGGCGGGTCAGTCAGTCGATGAGCTCCGGGGACAGTTCACGGAGAGCTTTAATGGTCAGCGTTGTAGACGTTGTTCGAGAAGAGTGCGAGCCGATACGTGTGCTCGCCAACGCAGCTGGCAATCTGGAACGGCTCGACCCAGCGCGATAGCAGCTTTCTCTTAGTAGGGCCCTTGGTTGGGCTATAGTCTGGCTTCCCCATGCGCTTGATCACCAGCTTCGCGCGGACGTAGATACAGTCCGAGACTTGAAATTGAACGTACAGGAGACACTGGTCGTAGAATTGCTTCTGTCGCTCCTGGACCTTTGCGAGCTCAGCTTTGACGTAGCCAACAATCGTTTGGTGCTCTTCAAACATGTAGTGGTGAGTCACTGGCCATAGCCGAGATAGCGAAAGTCGACCGGTGTCAACTTCCATTGGCGACCTTCCCGTAGAAGTGTTGACCAGAGTCGGGTGCGCATATTCGATGCTGAGCAACCACTCGACCCAATTATCTCGAGACTGTGCAGCGAAGCGCGTTTTTCAGTGTCCGAATCTGACGTTTCGTTTGACCGGCGGTTTGGGCTCTGTGTGTCACCATCATTGGCATGAGCGTCTTCCAAAACGTGCGGGTGAACTTCGGGTTACGGTCCAAGTCGATTGAGCGCGACCATGAATCGCCAAGATCTGATTAAAGTAAAGTTTGGCGATATCTGGAGCCTGCACCGTCTTTGTCGTCAGTAAAAAAAATCAGGCTCGCTTGCTGAACCTGCATACCACGATGTAGATTGCTTTAAAACCGAGGGAGAGTGGCAGACTCGTGACGAAGTCCGTCGCGATCTCATGTCGCGGTGAGTCTAGGATCGAGAGTGGCTGCAATAACCTCTTTCGGAGCTCACACGACTTATTGTGCATGCAAGTCTCACATATGCACACGTAGTCCTGGATCAAGGAGCGTAACTCGATCCAAAAAAATCTTGACGAATCGCAAGAAAGGGCGCGACTATTCAGGATGGGCGACCGTCGCTTGGAAGTGGTATTAAACCAGGATATCGAGTATCAGACGATCATCACGAGGAAGCATAATTCCCTTTCCACGCCCCCTCTTGACAAATATGAGGCCGTTTTCGAGAGTGTACTTGCCGTCCATCTGTATGCCGACAGTCAAGTCGGAGATGATGCGCTGACACTCAGGATCAGCCACGAAGAATCCCTCGATTCGCGCGGAAACTGCCGGATTGGGTCTAGCAACGAGTAAGGTGCCGACCTCGACAGGGTGAGACTGCATATCGATAACCACGTTGATGCGGCCAGCACGATGAACGACGTCAAACGTGAATCAAACCATCGCAACAGCTTCTGGGATGGGTTGTTTTTGGTGAAAAACCACTTACACGCAATATTGTTCTGTGTAGACAGTGAATTTCGCTCCAAGCATGTAATGGGTCACACCCTTTCACGTGATTGGTTCATATTAGGACAGTGTGCTTTAAGACAATGGGAGCCCACCACCCAACGGATGGATCTCAGGTGGTCGGACGCGGTCACTGCTCGTAAAATACACTCAGATTTGACTTTCCTTTACCAGGCGCAAAGTGTTGCTTCCTCTGTACTTGGAACAAGTCAGAAAGGGGTGTCTAGAGGAGCCCCGTTTCAGAGCAAAAATGGACGCCACTTCTCGATGCACAACTTGATCGCGAATAACTCCTTTTCATACGCCAGTCATCGATGCTCCGTGTCGCTTACTTTGCGGCTTAAAACCACGACCGGATGCTCGCTTGAATCATCAACTTGGCTCAACACCACCTCCCACGACAAAATCGGACGCATCCGAGAAATGTGGTAGGTTTATAAGCTGCTTGACCGGCGAGGATGCATCACCACCCTACTGCCAAACCTCCGAGGCTTTGAGCAACTCCGACAGCGGATATATGAGTTCAGGACAGTGAGGAATGAAGCGCCGATAATAGCCATACAACCGGAGAATCCGCGACAGCTGGGTACGTGGAGGCTGCATATTCCCAAATGTGTTCAGTCTTGGCCGGGTTCAATGAGAACAATGAGTGGGAAATGCGGTGGGGCAGGGAAGTTACAGACCCTTGGGCCACTGACGAAAATTGTAAGGGTCCCATCTGTGTGTGTGTTGGTGTGTGTTGTTTGTTTGGTGTGTGTGACGTGTGTGAGTGTGTGTATGTGTTTGTGTTGTGTGTGATGTTATGGGCGTTTAGCTCAGATGGTAGAGCGCCCGCTTCGCATGCGGGAGGCAGGGGGATCGATACCCTCAACGTC
>JAASGX010000518.1:0-19185 GCA_023334415.1 Phytopythium chamaehyphon | reverse complement strand
TCATCGCCAGCCGACTCGGATGCAGCTTGGCGCAGCTCGCAATCGCTTGGTGCGTCTCCAACGAGCGAGTCTCGACGGCCATTCTTGGAGCGAGGAACGCGGCTCAGTTGAAGGAATCGTTGAAGGCCATCGAGTTTGTGGACAAGCTCACGGCGGACGTCAAGTCGGAAATCGATGCGATCGTCAAGTTCGTGCCGAAGCTGCCGGCTCAAGACCCGTCGGTGCTGGTGCGCGGCCGCCACCTTGACCCCGCCTTCCAAATCCCAGATGCCGTCAAGAACTGGGGCAACGACATGTCCAAGAAGGAATAAGTAGGCGCCAGCAATATCGTGCTTGGATTCTTGGTCTGAACAAGTCGAATAGCGATGCAGAGTCCCGTGACCACAGCCAGTAGTAACATGCATCCATTGAATGAGCTTTGCCTAGCGAGTCCATGTTCACCTTTGTTCATGTTCACCTTTGTGAGCCAACTTCAAGTCAAAACCGGTAGTTAACCGGTAGTCTCCTCGACTGACTCATGTCGTGCGTAGCGTACCATGTGTCGATGGGTTCGGCACCACAGCTCGTCGCTCGTCGCTTCCATCGACATCTCGCCTGTACCAGAAGCTCCAGGGACTCCGCTCGCCCGATTCCCAGCTCCGAGGCCTCCGCATGACGTCGAGCGGCGGTGCTTCAGGCTCCGGAGCGCCCGTGGGCTCGGTCTCCAACCGCAAGCGCAGCAGCTCGTCGCCCCAATCGCGAGGCCCGCCGTTGCGGCTCATGGTGCTGCTCGCAGTTGTGGTGGCGGCCGCGCTGCTGTCGCTGTCGTTGCAGATGCAGGGCGCCTTCAGCTCGCGGAGAGGCCTCGCTCGACGACTCGAGAGGTTCGGGAAGCCCTACGTGCTCCAGCGCAACCTCGAGTACTCGGAGGCTCTTGGGGCTCCGCCGCAGCCTCTGGAGCTCGATCTTGGCGCCGACACGGACGGAGAGAGAGCTGCTGCCGACTCGGAGCACCTCAACAGGCTCCGGGACGTCTGTCTGTCCCATGGCAGGTCCCACATCATCCCGTGGACGATTGGGAACGGAGAGGCTGAGGACCCGGAGCTGGTGGGGGAAGACGCGGGCGCTGAGCTGCTGGAGACGCTCAGGGAGTGCGGAGAGGTCGACCTGTTCTACGCTGACAGAGACATGGGGCTCGGGTACTGCGAGGACTACGCCGTCTACGCCAAGTGTACGTCGATTGCTTGATTGTTTTGGAGCTAGAAATCACTCATGTCGTATTCATTCCCACAGATCTACGCGCTCGCATCCTGCCATCGTGGGTGCTGAGACGGAGGTTTGTGGACGTCAAGACTCACCAGGTGTTCACTTACCACGACCTGTGCCCTGCCACGCCGATGCTCTTCTTCAACCACTACTGGGACGACTACCCGTTCTCGTTTGGATTTGCGTGGCCAGCGACCAAGCCTGTGTTCCTCATGCCCAACATCGAGATGTTTGAACTCTCGGCCGCGCACTACTGGTCCGTCGACCTCGTGTTATGCAAGACGGCCATGTGCTACGACCGCGTCACCAAGTGGTACCGGCAAGAGGGGAATCCTCGCAACACAGCAGTTGTGTACACGCGTCACACCTCGGCAGACTACGCCGCTATCGTGCGGAAAATGGACCAAGATCGCGGTGAAGAATTCACTGGCGATGCCAAAAACTACTCTGATCCTGTGCGGTTCCTCCACACTTCCGGAAAAAGGTGAGACCATGGCCATCACAATGGAGACAGTCTGCAACCCCGCTAACTCCGTACTTGGTTGCAGTCTTCATAAAGGGACGCCTCAGGTGCTGGAATGCTGGCTCACACGGCCTGATCTTCCGCCACTCGATATTTATGTGCATGATCAGCTGTGGCGCGAGCGGCTCGCTCCCGTTTACCAGTCGTACATTGAGAAGAGCAGTAACGTGAACATGCACGTTGCCGAGCTGCCGCCGGATGAGTTCGCGCGCCTAGTGGCCGGCACGTCCTTCTTCATGTGCCCCAGCATCCAAGAAGGCTACGGTCACTACATGAATCAAGCTCGAGCAGCCAAGGGCTTGATCGTGACGACCGACGCCGCCCCGATGAACGAGCTCGTTAACGACGCCATGGGCGTGCTGATCTCAACGCCGACGCGGTCGCACAAGTCGCAGATGCTGGGCGGTGAGTTCATCGGCGCTCACGCCCTGCGCGGCGTCGACGGGATGATCGCGACGTTCCGGGCCAACGCCGTGTGCGAGGCCGTGGACAAGGTCATCAAGCAGCTGACGCCCGCGCAGCGCGAGGAGAAGGGCCGCAACGCGCGCGCAGGGTACCTGGCCGACCAGCGCGCGTTCGCCGAGGCCATGAAGGCGATACGCTCCATCGTCCGGAAGCACACGCGCGAGGTCGTGGGCAGGTACAGCTAGCTAACTGTAAAGTGACGTGATTGTCCCCACTCGAGTCGCATTACTCGACACGCACCTGCATATCGCCAGGAACAACCTGCCGCAGCGCTAGATAGTAGTCGAATGCAATGGACAGGAGCTCTACTTCTGATAACTGCCAGCGGTCGAACGAAGTTCAGCTTGAAGCGCTTCAACACGTGTCTGACAAGCAAAGGCTCCCCGTCACAAGCAGCTCCTAGGGCTAGGCGATCTCACCTGATAAACCCATAACCGTTGATAAAACATACTTGCAAGCTACATTTCTTATATGAAATTCACTGTATCGTTGCAATAACCTGAGATAGTAAGTGGATGCGCTCGAATTCTAGCTGGAGTGTCCAACACCTCGCGAAAGAGGGGGATAGCCCGCGCACCATGGCATGCGGCGGCGCATTGTGGGCGCCGATCGCCTCGGCCACGGGCACTCGTCAGCTGCGGTCTCGGTCGCGCCCGCTGCGCCTTCTCCCGCGCTCTCGATCGGTGCCGCGCTCGCCCCGCTCGGCGCATTCTGGCGCTCGCCATGGGCTCCGAGGCCTCCGCAAGCTCCGGAGGAAGCGGATCGCGCTGGATCCGCGGTGTGCTCGCGCTGCTGCTGGGCACGGGGCTGCTGTCGCTGGCGCTCGAGGCCGCGTCGCTCGACTACGCGCCGCACCTGCGCCGCTTCTCGCGCTCGGCGCTCTCGCTGAGCGTCGCCAGGCCGCGAGCGGCGGCGAGCGCTGCGTCGCTGCTGGAGCTCGCGGCGTCGGCCGTGGACGAGCTCAAGCTCGATGACTGGGCCACGAGGGACGAGGATGATGAGGACGTGCCGACCGAAGAGCTGTACCAGCTGAGCTTGCTGCACGAGGCCTGCATGAAGCACCGGGACGAGGTGCTGACGTGGCAGTTCGGAGCGCCGGCTGTGGCGTCTGGGAACGCGTCGACCGAGCAATTCAACGAGACGAGGAACGAGGCCACGCTCATTTCTAAAGACGACCCGGAGCTGCTAGAGAAGCTGCGCGTCTGCCCCGACGTCGACTTGTTCCTCCCCGCTGACGTGCGCAACAACGGATACTGCGAGGACGCGAGCGTCTACACCAAGTGTGCGTCGGTTTGTAGCTGGCTTGGCGTTGAAATTTTAGAGGTGCTGACGAAACTCTGATGGGCATGACAGTTCTGCGCTCGCGCATCCTGCCGCGGTGGGTGCTGGACGTCAAGATGTATGACCCAGCAGTCGGAAAGGAGGTCGATTACTTCGACCTCTGCCCCACGACTCCCGTCGTCTTCTTCAACCACTACTGGGACAACGATGTGCCCAACATGCCACGGTGGCCGAGGGAGACAAAGCCCGTGTGGCTCATGCCCAACATTGAAATGTGGGAGCTCAACGAAGAGCACTTCTGGCGCGTGAACGCGGTGCTGTGCAAGACCAAGACGTGCTATGAGCGCGTGACCAAATGGTACCAGCAGGAGGGCAACCCGCGCAACACCAAGGTGTTCTACACCAAGCACACGTCCTCCGACCAGGCAGCGTATGCTCGGAAATTGATAGCTGACTCGAGCAGCGTTGGAGACAACGAAGTCAAGCAAAAGGACTACGAGAACGTCAAGTTCTTGCATACGGTCGGTGGCAGCTACTGGAAAGGAACGCGCCAAGTACTCGAGTGTTGGCTTTCCCGCTCCGACTTCCCACCGCTTGATCTGTACGTTCACAAATGGGCGTACGACGGCATGTTTCATGGCCAATACGAGGCTCGTATTGCCAACGCAAATAATGTGCGCCTAACCACAGATGAAGTGGATCCGCTCACTTTCGGCAAGGCAGTAGCTGAAGCGAGCTTCTTCCTGTGCCCAAGCATCACCGAAGGCTTTGGGCACTACATGAACCAAGCTCGTGCTTCGGGTGGCGTCATTGTTACGACCGACCTGGCTCCTATGAACGAGCTTGTGACCGACGAAATGGGCGTCAAGGTGAAAGCTCGAGCGATCACTGACTCGAAGCAGTTCCTTGGAGGCAAGAGCCGAAACAAGCATGCTCTCAAGGACGTCCCGGGGATGGTCGCTCAATTGACAGGCCGCGGCCTTTGCTCGACCATCGACAAACTGCTAAAGGAAACGACTGTCGATCAACGCAAGCACATGGCCGCGACGGCGAGGAGACAGTACCATCGCGACACCAAGTTCTTTGCTCGCAAGATGCGCGAGCTTCGAGCAATCGCTCGTGGCGATGCCGTCGCAGTGGTGAGCAGTGATGATGGTGGGGACAATGGACAAGGAACGACGACATTGCCAGGCCAAACCGTTGAGCCAGTACCGACGGAGACGGCGGAGGAATCGGCCACTAGACAGACATATCTTCGTGTTGGGAAATTCGGCCGGTAGATCAAACTAGTGTGGAGTTGTAGAGAAACATGTAAATTATAGAGCTCGGTCGTGCCTATCGCCGACCGCGGATTTGGACAAAGGAATCGGCGTGCATTTAGCTCTTCGCCTTGTTGTCAGGAGTGCTAATAGAGTGGGTAATGCCCAATTCACAGTTCCAGGATGTATCCAAAGCTTTGATGGCGGACGAGGACTTCTTTGTGAGGCATCGTACCGAAGTCTTTCCACTTGCAGCGGGCCATGTAGTGCTGGGCTGTCAGAAGCACTACTGTAATGTCGAAACAACTCTTCTGGGCCGTACAGCGTTGCATACTGTGCGTGCCCTACGGAATCACTCAAGACTTGAGCTGCGAAGTAAGTTGTCTTCTCTCCTGGCCATCGAGCCGCCCTTCACCTTCCAAGTACCTCGCCCATCCCACTGGCTCCTTGCAAACGGGCGGTAGGCGGCAACCGTCGGACGTGTCATCCCTCCTTCGCTCAGACTCAGCCTTGCTAGGGGAGGGATGACACGTCCTCGAGTAGTGACGGCTCCATGCATGTCAATATGCCATCGGAATTGTGTAGCCATGTCGATTCGCCACCTCCACGCGTGTCTAGAGGTGTCTAGAGCGAGATCAAGGACTGCCCGACGCGTTCGAGGGACAATTCGGGGCTCACTGATGGTAGTTGAGCGGTTTGCAGTTAGCGTTGGAGGCTCGTGGAGCTGCTGGGGCCCCCCTAGACACTCAGGAGGGGAAAACCACCCGCGCACCAAGCCCGCGATGCGGCATCAGGAGGGGAAAACCACCCGCCGCCTCGGACGACAGCTCTGGGTGGCGTGCAGTGCCGTACGACAAGCTTCATACTCGAGCCGAGAGATCTGGACAACGCCGTACGAGGCTGCGTGGCGTGGAGCGATTCGTACGGCCATGCGCTGAAACTCCCCCGCGACCAGATTTCCTCTTCCTGGTGGCGCCGCTCGCCCAGCCTCGGAGGCGACGGCGTCGTTCTCGAGGCCTTGAGCTCGGTTCGACAGCTCACTTCGCAATTCGCGGCCTATCACCCAAGTCCTCGACCTCGACCAAGCAAGACCCTCAACCTTTCTTTCAAGACTCCAGTCAGCATTCACGATCTCCTCAAGACCCATCATGGACTCTAAGCACACAGAGTTCGTGGCCATGCCGCTCACGCCGCGACCCGAGTCGACGAGCGATGCTGTTGGCAAAGACGACGATCGCTACTGGCAAGCGTATGTTGAAGTCGAAGAGCTCGTGACGCGCGAGCCACTCAGCCAAATGTCAGCTGCCAACCTCGAGCAGAGCACGGGGCTGTCGACCTCGGTGGTTGACGCCACCCGTCAAGTCTGTGGATTCAATCGGCTGTCCCCTCCTGCGACTACCCCCGACTGGGTAATCTTCCTGCAGCAGTTCCTCGACATGTTCATGGTTTTACTGAATGTGGCAGGGCTGCTCAGCCTCATCGCATACTTCATCGACACCTCCACTACGCTCAATTTGTACCTGGCACTCGTGCTATTTGGCATCGTGATCGTCACGTGTACGATCACCTTCCTCCAGGCGAGATCCACCAGCAAGGTCATGGATTCGTTCAAGAACATGCTGCCGCTCCAGTGCACTGTAATCCGCGACGGCTCGACCAAGACCATCCCAGCCGAGGAACTCGTTGTCGGCGACTTAGTGTGGGTGCGCAATGGAGACAAAGTGCCGGCGGATCTGCGCATCCTTCTGTGCAACAACCTCAAAGTCGAGAACTCGTCGCTGACGGGCGAGTCAGAGCTCATTACCATGGTCTCTGACGCCCAGAGCGACGAGGTGGCACCACTTGAGTGCAAGAACGTGGCTTTCAATGGCTCGTTGTGCTTTGATGGATCAGCCCTCGGCCTAGTACTCTCCATCGGTGACAAGACGGTGATCGGCCGCATTGCCAGGCTGGCGACGTCAACCGCCCAGCGCGAGACGAACATGCAGCGCGAAGTCAAAGCGTTTGTCCGATTCATCAGCATTCTAGCCATTTGCATGGCTGCTGTGCTGTTTGCCATCGGCGTCATCCGTATGAAGGGCCACAACGTCATCTCGACATTTGTCAACGGGTTTCTCGTTATCATCGTGGCCAACGTTCCACAGGGACTGCCTGCATCGGTCACTTCGTTGCTCACCATCACTGCGAGCCGCATGGCGGCGCGCAACATTTTCGTCAAGCGCCTGGACTGCGTCGAGACTCTCGGCTCGATTACCCTCATCGCGACCGACAAGACGGGCACGCTTACCAAGAACATCATGACCGTGACGGACACGTGGGCGGGTCAAGAATACACCTCACAGCCATCGGGCGAGCATTTGGTGATTGAGCTTGATGACAAGACGGACTACCTTGCTGGTAGAACTCCCAAGGCCCTTATGTTCCGTGGTGCGGCACTTTGCAATCGCGCAGCACCAGGTCTCACTCAGACAGTACCACCGGCAGGCTCCGTGTCGATTGACCTTACGCATGGTAAGGCTAGTCTTGGAGGTCTTGGAGAGCCTCGCCTCAGCACCGGCCGTCGAAGTGCTGCATCCGCGCGCGAGCGCCACAGCATCCTGAGCAAGCGCCATTACACGGGGAACCCTTCCGACATTGCTCTGCTGCGCTTCGCTGACCTGCATTACTCATCCGACGAGGTTCGCGAGGAGTACCCGCTGGTGTTCGAGATCCCATTTAACTCGACCAACAAGTGGCAGTTGGTTATCGTGCCAGCCCCTGACAATGATTCGACTCGTGATTGCTATGATGTCTTCATGAAGGGTGCTCCGGAGGTAGTCACCAAGCGCTGCTCAACTTTTCTGACGGCAACCGGAGATGAGGTGGCAATGAATGACGAGCTGGTGCGTGAGTTCATGAGCGCTTACGAGCTCTTTGGCAGCCACGGGCGGCGTGTGCTGGCGCTGGCAACCCGGAGATTCAACGCACCTGCCCACGCCTCGTTCACTGTGGACGAGAACAACTTTCCGAGTTCGTCACTGTGCTTTGTTGGTTTGATAGCTATCATGGACCCTCCGCGTGACGACGTTCCAGAAGCGATTGCAAAATGCAAGGATGCTGGCATCAAGGTGTTCATGGTAACTGGTGATCATCCTTTGACGGGTCGTGCGATCGCTTCCGAGATTGGTCTGCTGGACGAGACCAGCCATGTTCTCGAGCTGCTGACACCATCACCAACGGTTAGTGCTGGACTGCCTCCCAGCTTGGACAAGTATGACTCGGCGGTTGTGCACGGAGCAGTAATTGATCATCTGACGGACCAGCAGCTGAAGGCAATTCTCTGCTTGAAATCTGTGGTGTTCGCTCGAACTACTCCTGAACACAAACTCCAGCTCGTTCGCGCTTCACAGGAGATTGGTGAATGTGTTGGCGTTACGGGTGACGGTGTGAACGACGCCCCAGCACTGAAGCAGGCGGATGTGGGAGTTGCGATGGGTTTGAATGGCAGTGACGTGGCGCGGCAGGCAGCCGACATCATCCTCATGGACGACAACTTCTCCTCTATTGTGAGGGGGATTGAGCAAGGGCGTTTGATCTTTGACAACCTGAAGAAGACGATCGCGTACACGTTGACACATCTGTGGCCCGAGATCATGCCTGTCGCGATCAACCTCGCGCTTGGAATGCCTGCGGGTATGACATCGCTGCAGATCTTGACCATCGACTTGGGCACTGAGCTCGCCCCAGCCATCTCTCTCGCCTACGAATCTGCAGAAAATGACATTATGAGGCGCCGTCCTCGCGACCTGAACAAGGACCGATTGATGTCGGCGTCGCTGCTCATCTACGCATATGCTATCGCTGGAATGATCAACGCTGGAGGCTGCATCGTCGCGTACGGGTCTGTGTTCTGGAGCAATGGTATTTCGTTCAGCGACCTGTTCTTGAGCGCTGAAGACTATTGGTCGGCAGACTCGGAGATCCTCTGCAATGCCGACAGTGAGTGCTTTGACGGAGCCGAGCAAGTCCAAATTGTCGCTCAGGCCTGCGCTTCGTGGTACATTGCACTTGTCGTGTGCCAGTTCTTCCACATCTGGATGTGCAAGACGCGTCGAACATCTGCCGCCAAGCACAGTGTGTTCAAGAATGCCGTAACGATCTATGGCGCTGTGATCGAGATTCTCATTGTCATCGTCGTCGTGTACGTTCCTGGGGTGCAAAGTGTATTTGGCACTGCCTCGGTTGGCTACGTTCCGTGGCTCATCGGCTGCGGAACGGGTGCTCTCACATGCGTGTACAGCGAGAGCGTCAAGCTGCTTGCCCGCCGACAAGTGCCAGGCGAAGAGAGTTTCCTAGTTCGTCAGCTTGTGTGGTAAAGGAAGAAGGCGTGGAGATGTTGGTGACGCTGCACACCTCCGTCTTGACTGAGAAAGGTGGCTAGCAACTGCAATTCTAAACACAATGATAGAGCTGCCGCATGGCAGATCTTTTGGAATGTCATATCGTAGTCGTGGCCATCTGGCAAGGCCAGCACAGTAACTTGGCTCCCTATCTCAAATGCCATGAGCTCTTTGTGGATCCCCTAGTTATCTTGATAATACACAGCCAGTGTCGCACATTTCGACTAACCCGCAGGTCCATCATGGCATGATGCCTTGCGCACCTGGGGTGATAGCTACGGAGCTGCCTCTGTGTTTTGCGGACACGAATGAAGGCCATGAAGTCGTTCCATCAGTCAGTTTTCTCGCTCCGAGTGCATTCAGCCACGTACGTGAATCGGCCACGTCACAATGCCCGCGATCGAAGTAGCGCCGGACGCGACTGAGAGCTCAGCGACTAGAACAGCATCACCACCTACCAGGAGACGAACTGCTCAGCGATGGCTTTTAGGCGTCCTTGCAAGCCTCGTGGTGCTCTCGTCGTCCTCGCTGATGCTCGAGAGCTCCTCATTATGGGTCGAGACAGAACCCGTGGACTTGAAGCTCCATGCGGTCCCTGGTGCTCGGCATGACCAGCATCTTCTGCCAGAGTGGGCGAAAGAGCTTGAGCACGATGGCCCATGGGAGATCCCAGAGGAGGACCGACTTCACCTGAGCTTACTGCATTCAGCGTGCGTCTCGGAGAAAGACTCGGTTATTCCCTGGAGCCATGGTGCTCCTGGACAGGACCAAGAGATACTGATGCGACTCCACAGCCATAACAAGAGTTCACTCAGCCATGATGCCGAGGACGAGCTGTTGACAGCAGAGCTCTTTCGTCAGGATGATCCGAATCTACTCGATAAACTGCGCGAATGCCCAGACATCGATGTCTTCCTACCGAAGGGTCTGCGCGGTAATGGATATTGCGAGGACGCCGTAGCGTACGCAAAGTGTACGCTTGCTGTCTTGGTTTTCTCCGATCAAATGAAGTGCGCTGATTGCTGACTCCCTGTTGTGGTGGTCAAACCGCAGATCTCAATACGCGATTGCTGCCCATGTGGGTGTTTGAAACCAAAATGTTTGATCCGATAGCAGGAAAAGAGGTCGACTACTTCGACCTTTGCCCCACAACGCCCGTGATATTCTTCAATCACTACTGGGAAGGTCTTCCGGCGCATCCAAGGTGGCCAAATGGCACTGCAAAGCCGTTGTATCTCATGCCGAATATTGAGATGTACGAACTCAGCGAGGATCACTTGTGGCGAGCCGATGCGGTACTGTGCAAGACTCGGGTATGTCATGAACGCGTGACTAAGTGGTATGCGCAAGAGGGGAATCCGCGTGATACCAAGGTATTCTACACCAAGCACACATCCTCAGATCAGGCAGCATTCGCACGACGAGCACTTGGAACTTCGTCTTCAAGTGCAGCCAATGCCACATCAAGTGGGAATGGAACTGTCGACCCAGTAATTGCAGCCAAGGACTTTGAGACCGTCAAGTTCGTGCACACCGCGGGCACAAGGTGCGGGAATCCCGAATTCACCATTTCAACACAAAGAAGTGAGACTAATGCTTTGCTTGCTCAGTGTCTGGAAAGGAACTCGACAAGTGGTTGACTGCTGGCTTTCCCAGCGCGACTTACCTCCTCTGGAGCTATTCATCGACGACGAATCGTTCGATATGCTTTTTGGCACAAAGTACAACTCGAGAATCCGGTTCGCTGGATCCGATCACCCGATCACGATTTCCAAGGGGAGACTAGATGTGATTGCGTTCGACAAGCTCATGGCCGACTCGGCTTTTTTCCTCTGCCCAAGCATCATGGAGGGTTATGGGCACTACATCAATCAGGCGAGAGCTTCTGGTGCCGTTGTCGTCACCACAGATGCCAATCCAATGAACGAGTTGATTACGTCCAGCGAAATGGGCGTTCTCATTCCTGCTCGCGCTGGGAGAGATCCGATGAATATGCTTGGTGGAACGCATCAAGGAAGCCACGCACTTCGTGGAGTAGACGGTGGGCTTGCAGCTGGATTCTCATCGGCGTCGGTGTGCCGTTCAATCAAGGACTTCGTCAAAACCACGACTCCATACCAACGCCGCGCGATGGCTACAAGAGCCAAGCAAGCGTACCACGATGATACAAGATTCTTCGCCCGAGCAATGGTCGAATTAAGGGTGTTCGCGAGGAAAGGAGCCCTAATAGCCTGATAAAGTGGATGAATATAAGCTGACCTGACCGGTCAGCAAAGCGACTCTCCGACCAGCAGTGTTCATCGCGTGCGCAAGATCCGATGCCAACCGACGACTACCTTGGTTCGCATGATTTTCGTTGCATGCATGAAACTTGGCATTCGTGAATAGTGTCGCTGTAGTTCGGTCAGGGGCCAAGGAACTTTTGACTCGGGCGGTGGCCGAAATCTTGACGCTGCGACCTCGCGTGCCTGTATTCGCTCTCGCTAATCAGTTGTGTTCTCATGACACATGTTGCGGTACTCGAGCTATTGGCTCACATATTACCGCACAGTTTTCAGGCTGTCGCTTTCGGAGTCACTGCAGCAACCGCTGCCAAGTCTCTACGAGTGAGCTATCCGAGCAAGCGCACATTTCCAGATGCCGCGTTTCGGATCTTCCTCGACCTTTCTGATTGCCAAAGTCAGCCATCGACGTCAGCACCTGCATCGGGACCGAAGGCAAGAGTGTCGTCAACGCGTTCGGCAACTCCAACGCCATCTGCAGCTCCATGCAGCTCGAGATCTATCACCCAGTCGCTACTAAATGATGTGGCAGGACATTTGGCTTCCGACTTTCCTAAGGGGATGCAGATTTTGCTGCTCCAGACGATACAGGAATCAAGCCTAACAGGAGAACCAGTGGGGTTTGATATCTTCCTACGAGCTGTGGATGCGTGTTTGGCACTGGAAGGTAAGTGATGATGTTTTCGTGCACCTCGAGGTTGCTGCTGACTCTGCCCCCATTTCAGAGCTGCTCGACGCCGCAGTCGACCTGTTTGCCGTGCTACAACAGCAACAACAAGCGAGCGACCAGGATGGACTTCAGGACAAGCTGGAAGAAGCGGTGGCACGCGTTCCCCAGCCCCATCAAGCGCAGCTCCGCTCCGCATTGTCATCAGCAGCCGACAAGGAGCTAAACCTCGGGGTCCCGACGGTCGTCGACATGCAGAGCGGGCTCGTGGAGCTCGCGCTGCAAGCGCCGCCGCAGTAGACAGGGGAGGAAGGAGGTAGCCGCTCTATATTACCGCGAAGGAGGTCGGCCGTTCTGGGTGTTGGTTGCTGCCACGACCTCACCGCCCTACTTGTTGAGCAGCGAGAGCACGTTCTTGCGGATCTTTCCCTCGAGGAAGACGGGCTTGCCGAGGCGGCGGATGCGCTCGCGCGTCTTCTTGGTGGCGATGTGGCGCTTGTTGGCCTGCGCGCGCTTGACGAGTCCGTTGCAGTTGACCTTGAAGCGCTTCTTGACCGCCGACTTGGTCTTGAGCTTGTAGCCCATGCTGCGCACCTGCACCGTCACTACTGCGGGAACCAGCGGCTTGGGAGTCGCGGCAACAGCGCGGCGAGCGAGCAGCGGCGACGCGAACGGCGGCAGCGAAAGCGTCGACAGCGCGCGCGTCGCCTGCGGAATCTGCAGAACCTGCGGCCGAGGAGCCGCCGCGCGCGTCGCAGAGACGCTCAGGGCCTGGAGCTGGCGCGTCAGCGAGCTGCCATGGACCGCAAGAGCGTTAGTCGGCGGCCGTGGGCGCCCAGGAAGGCGGCAGGAGCACGCACCGGAGCATGGTGAGGGGGCGAGCTGGTCTGGAAGCCGCACAATGCGAAGCCAGTCAATTGGGACGATGCGATTGGTGGGAATATTTGAATTTGAGTCATTTTATTGGACGAAAAGCGGGCTTGAAACGAAGAGCTACGAATTGGAGAAGAGCGTCGACGCGAGATGGCGACCCTGGTGGCGGCGAGGCTGCTGCGCGCGCTGAGGCGGCTGGAGGGCGAGGAAGCGCGCGAAGCAGGCGACGGACTTAGAGCAGATGACGTTGGGGTGGTGATGGGCACTTTGGGCGGCGGGAGGCGCGCGCTGTGGGGCGTTCTGCGCTCTCCAAGCGATCGGTAGCGCCATTTTCCAGCATTAAATGGAGCTAATATCGCGCTAACTGCTGCTCTGATTGACGCAGTGGCGTCAAGAAGCTGATGCCGAGTGGACTCGAGGCTGTGGCGCGGTTTGCTGAGTTCCACGGGCGTCCTGGGACAGAGGATAGCGATGAAGTCGCGAAGCTTGCGACTGATGCGCTGGACGCGGACGTTTCTGGTGCTCCGAATGATGCCGTGCTGGTGTATGTGAGAGCGGAGAAGCAAGCTAGATTCTACGTGCGCTCGGAGTCGGAGACGGAGGTCCAGAGAGAACAGCTTGAGGTCGTCGAGGGGTTCAAGGCCCGCGAGTTCCAGCGCGCTGCGGGGCTCGCGTTGGTGCGGTGTGCGATCGACGTCGACGCCTTCGGACGCGTGGATGTGACTGAGCAGCTTGAAGGCTGGCAGAAAACGCTTCAAGATCCGCCCAATGTATACATCCGACCAGCTGGCTCTGGTTCGAGCGTGATCGATGCGAATGGAGCGGACGTGACTGACTCGAGTGCAGAGGAGCAAAGTATAGGTCAGCTGCTTGGCATCGAAAGCGGTGCTGATAAAACGACTAAAACCAAGAGCAAGAAGAAGAAGGGCAAGAAGGGAATGGAACCTGATGCTATCAAACCTACGGCCGAAAGTGGTTTCAACGCTGGATGCTTGGCGTCCTTCGAGTACGGCAACATTGCGGGTGTGGAGGTGCTTGCATCGCTTACCAGTGATACAGACATGGCGCCGATTCTGACGATTCCTACATCGAGAAGTGAGGATGAAGAACTTTGGCAACTGCATCTGGACGTGCTTGTAGTGGTGCCAGTGGAAGCAGGAGTCGCTGCCCTCGTCGCGGCGGTTCGCGAAAGCCTTCTCCATCAGGTGCGGTGATCGTGATGAGTGTTATACCCTGATCAATACTTGCTCACAGCTTCACTGGATCAACAGGTTGACGAACTGCAAGCTTATATCAAAGCCGACGACACCAACTCAACCAGAACCATTTCATTCGAGCACTTCCCGCTTGTTGGAGCCAGCTTTCCACTAACGATACCCGTCACACCCGAAACCGGAAGCTTCGCAATCTCAAATCATTCCCCAGCGCAGATCCTCAGAGCCTTCGCTCAGCCTGTGGACCGACCAATCCTGGACAGTACACGGGGCTGCTCGCTATCAGCTCATGCTTGTTTATTGTCAGCAAGCGATGTACTCTTCAATGTTCACGAGGGGCTACCAGCGTCAGGTATCTCGCACATCAACGACGAAGATCGGGACGAGAACTGCGTGCTTGTGGACGGCTTGTACGGCTACTACCATTACATGCAGCAGGGTATGCGCGACAAAGGCTGGGGCTGCGCCTACAGATCGCTACAGACTCTTTCTTCGTGGCTGCAACTCAACCACTACGCTTCACGGGCTCCGCCCACCCACGCTGAGATCCAACGCGCGCTGGTGAGCATGGGGGATAAGCCTACCACTTTCGTGGGCTCAGCTCAGTGGATTGGCAGTCTTGAGGTTGGCTATGTACTGGACGAGCTCTTCGATGTGTCATTCCGGTCGTTGAACGTGGCAAGTGGCTCCAAGCTTCCTGAAGTCGCACGCGAGCTGCAACATCACTTTTCTACTCATGGAACTCCCGTCATGATGGGCGGCGGGCAGCTAGCCTTTACCATTCTGGGAGTGGACTATGACCCTCGCAGTGGCGACTGTGCGCTGCTGATTCTTGACCCGCACTACACTGGTGGCGATGACCTGGTGACAATCCAGACCAAGACGCAGGCACTTGAAGGCTACAAGGCCGTGCCGGTGAGCTGGCGCCGAACAAGCACCTTCAGTGCAAAGAGTTTCTATAACTTGTGCCTACCGCAGCGTCCGCCCTACTCCATGGAATGAAATGGGCTGGTAGAGAATACAACAACAATAAAGAGGATGAATCTTCATTCAATCACTTGGTGTTTCCTGCGTGATCCCATTAAGCGCGCATTAGAGCTTCGTGGTGTCGCTACATTAGAGGTACTGGACAGGGTTGTTTCGCTATCAAAACGAGCTCCTTAGACGCGAAGAGCGCATTTAGTTCGGCTAGTCTTTACGTCATACTTCCGCATCGATGTTATGGACAAATATGGACTGTAACGTGCGGTGAATGCGAGAGGAACACGACATGACATGAAAGAGAAATAGGTCGGGGACGCACTGACGCCTGTAAGGCGTTGGATTGTTTTTCTCGGTTTCGCTGGTTTTACACTTTTTTTCGTTTGCTTGGTTTCGGCACAAAAAGCATAAAGATAGGTTGGAGACTCACTTGTGATACACGCGAGAGCGACTTCCCCTGGCAAGGTGAAGCGCTCCGGTTTGTCGAGTCGGCTCGTTGTTTTTCTCGGCGTTTTCGAGGTGTCTTTCACTTTTTCTTGGCGTTTCTTCCCGACTCGCGCCTCGCTTACGCCGTGAGGCTGGAGTGCGCGGCGGCTGCAGATGACGGAAGACTCGGACGCAGCTGCTGCTGGTTGGCCATCTCAAGGATGCGCGCATACATGTCGACCTGCTGGTTGCCCTTCTTGGCGTGGTTGTGGGAGTTGTTGTTGTGGCCGCTCGTCTTCTGCTTGGCGATCACGAGTGCTCTCTCGCTGCTGGCAGCCGAGTTCGACGACAGGCGCACGTTGCGGCGCGCAAAGCGCAGCAGCTGCACCCACTTGTCGGCCTCGTCGGCCGTCTTGGCGCGCAGCATGAGCACTGCAGGCTCGCAGTCGCTCGAGTGCGGCAGGAACTCGACGCGGAAGTCCGCGCGGCCCATCTTCTCGATGCGAGCCACGCCGCGCAGGTCCAGGGCTCCGCGTGGCGCCTTCCAATAGCTGCGCTTGAACATGGTCACGACGCCCTCCTGGAAGTCGAGGCAGAACCAGCGCTTGCGCCAGCCGCTGCCGAGCAGGAAGGGCACTGAGTCCCGCAGTACGTGGACGTTGCCGCAGTACGGCGGCAGCGACTCGACGTCGACGGGCGCGGGCTGCACCGACTGCGGGATGGACGGCGGCGGGGGCGTCGCGTTCATAGTCCGCAGCGTCGGGAACTGGATCGTCGGCGAAGCGCCGTTGATGGTGACCGTGACGGCCTCCCCATTGGCGAAGGCCTCGAACAGCAGCCGCTGCAGCTGCGACTTCTCCGACCGGATGACGGCCACGGCGCGCACCATGGCGCGCTGGTCGCGCTCGAGCTCGGCGACGTCCTCTGCGTCCAGCGCGAGGCTGCGCGCCTTGAGGCGCAGCTCGCGCGCCAAGCGCTCGATCTCGTCGTCCTCGTCCTCGAACTGCTCGTCGTCGTCCAGGTCGTAGTCGACCTCGTTGCCCTCGTCATCCAGCAGCGCGAAGCGCGAGGCCGAGCGGCCGCGCGTGGACGCGGACGCGGACGAGTAGGGCTGTCGGCGGCTGGAGAGCACGCGCATGGAGGCCGAGCGCACGAAGGAGCCGACGAACGGGTTCATGTCCGCGTTGAAGCACTCGGAGGAGTTGGTCGAGAGCGAGAAGTCGTCGCGCTCGAGGTCGCTGCTGCTGCCGAGGCTGCTGCAGTCGCTGTTGCGGCGGTGGCGGCCGAAGCGGTCGACCCAGAAGCCCGTGCTGTCGAGCCCGAAGTTCTTGCGGAACATCTCGACCGTGTTGGCCTCGTCCACGTCGTAGTAGCCGTGCGACTCGAAGAAGGCGAGCCCGTCGTCCGCCTGCCCGTCGTAGATGGCGCGCAGGTGCTCGTCGAACGGCGAGGCGTCCGCGTCGACGCTGCCCCCAACAGAGCTGCCGCTAGCCGAAGACGAGTGGTCGCTACGCTGCTTCTTCTTGATGGGGTAGAGGATGGCCAGCAGCTCCGGGTCGTCCTCCATGAGCGCCGAGAACTTGCGCGCGCTGCGCTTCCGCGACGCGCGCCTCCCGTCTCGCTCCAGGCCGCGTCCCGAGGCGTCGAAGAGCGTGGCCGACGGCGGCGGGAGCGACTGCGACTTGAGCACGCGCCGCTGGCTCGGCACCATGGGCTCGCCCCGGTGATTGAGCATCACGGGCGCGCCTGTCTCGACCGCGAGCGACGAGCTCCCGACGGTGCGCATGGCTGATTGGCCGGCCTATTAATATCCGCGCGCCCTCGTCCCACACGGACACTCAACGGCGGTGTCCGCTTCCTTCCGGTCTCCTGTGGTTGGTTGGGTATATACAGCCGGGCTCGGGCTTGGCTGTCGGAGGTGGCAGGAGAGCCCCGCTTTCCCAATGAGCGAGGGCTCGCGACTCGCGACTGGCGCCGGCGTCCGCTCGCGACTCGCGCCTCGCGCCTCGCCCCGCTCTCTCTCTTCCGCGCGCGTTCCTGGCCGGCCTCGGCGCCTTTTTCTCAGTGCTTTAAGGCCTGAAGGCTGGCGCTTCTCCCCCTCGAGCTTTGGCTTGGTGACGCTCCTTCGAACGCTTGCTCCCGAGAGAACAAACAGGATGTGAGGGGCCCGCCACCAAAGGGAAGCGAAAGGGGGAGGGCCAGTTGGGCAGGGCCCCCGATCTCGCAACGCTCGACGGTGGCCGCGAGAAACAGTGTACTTGAAGTTTGTATAGTGGAACGGCAACAGGTGGCGCGGCCGTGCAGGATCGGGTTGCGGAATGGGGACTTGACTTCGACCGGCTTTATGATCGCTAAAGCAGTAGGCAAAGATAGCAGATCGCGAAAGAAAAACGAGCGATTTTGACCTCCTTTTGTATGGAATCATGCCGACCAGCGCGTGTTTATGACTCGCACAGCCTACTGGATCCAGTTGCTCGAAGCGCGTCGATTATCAGAAAAGCCGGCACCGGCCGGCGATCGCACGATGCAGACAAGCCACAAAAGCTCAGCGACGACCTCGCGTTTGGCTCTCGGGCGCCAATGGCGAGCGAGCCGAGCTAAAGGCCTGGGTTCACTCCACGTAGAGGCCTCTAAGGCCTCGTTGCCAGATCTTTTCCGAACGTGTCGCCGGCTCGGGAACACAGGGCTCCGGCGTCACCGTACAGTATCGTAAACACGCCAGTCCAGAGAGTTACTAGCGCCCGCAGCAGGAGCCACCAAAGCTTCGCCACCAACCAGCAGGCAAACAAAAGCCGAGTCAGGACTCTTGCCTCAAGAGCGGCCGGAAGGCAAGTTGGTAACTGAAATCCGCACTGAAATCCTTACCGACGATCGCCAGTAAAGTCGAACAACATAGACGAGCCGTCGCGCTGTCCCCCGAAGGTCGCGCGAACATACCCTCCCGCATCCGCTATCGCCTTTCGCGGGTTCTGCCCTCCCTCGACTTACAGCGAAAAGCCGAGCATGGGGAAGAAGCCGGCGGCCGGCGGCCGCGGGGGCTGCGCCGCGCGAGTGGGGCAGCTGACGGTGCAGCAGGGCGTGCTGGCGCTGCTGGCTCTGGGCGCGCTGCTGCTGGCGGCCGAGACGCTGCTGCTGCCGCGCTGGGACTACAGCGTGGCCGACTACTTCGCGCGCGAGGGCGAGGCGGCGGTCGACAAGGACGACGTGGCGCACGCCGACGGCAGCGCCGAGGCGGCGGCCGACGACGACGGGCAGCCGGTCAGGGGAAATGGAAACGGCAACGGCAACGGCGGCTTCGGGCTGTACCCACCGGAGATCCTGGCGTCCGAGTGGGCCGACGAGGTGCCGCAGAGCGACCTCGTGCATCTGAGCCTGCTGCACGAGGCCTGCCTCAAGTTCAAGAACGACCTCGTCCCGTGGACATACGGGAGCGACGGGTACCAGCCGGCCAAGCCCGAGGAGGGGATTGTGAAGGAGGACGACCCAGACGTGCTGGACAAGGTCCGCGACTGTCCTGACGTCGACATTTTCCTCCCCGAGGGGATCCGAGGACACGGATACTGCGAGGACGCCATCGGATACACGAAATG
>JAASGX010000517.1:0-19225 GCA_023334415.1 Phytopythium chamaehyphon | reverse complement strand
TTTTTTTTGCCTGCGCGCCATTACCTCATGCGAAGCTTTCTCCTTATCCCGTAGATTGCCGGTGTTCTAACCGCATTTATTCGTCAGTTGGCTCTCCCTAGTATTTTGTGCGCGCTGAGCGCCTTGGGTTGCGGCGGACGGGCACCGACACCGCCTCTTTTCGCCGGCCGCGCGATCTACCGATAGGCGTACTAAACTCCTCGTCAATGCGCTCAAGCTCCATTGCCTCAAGCTCAGCCGTCGCCGGCGACGGCGGCGGTACCTGGTCCTGTAGAGACTTGCTGCTGATTGCCAGACGAGAGTCCGTCATGGGTTCCCGAACGAACTGGAAGCGCTTCGGCGTGTCGAAAGCAGCCGCAGTGGACTCGGCTGGAGTCGAAACCGGCACGCTCGCGGTCTCCACGGTGCGGTTCGTTGGCACGTCGCGTTCTGTAACCGGCGCTTCCATGTGCTCATCCTCGTCTGGGGAACTAACGCCGAGAAGGCTTGACATCGTTCGGGGCTTTAGTGAAAGTTCTGCAGTACACAAACGGCGTGAGATGATTGAGCTGTTCTTGATCAAGAAATCGCGTTGGTGAGTGGCATACCGTCATTGGAGATGCCAGGCGTCGGAGGAGCAAATGGAGTCGATGAAAAACTGTGATTTAGGCGGGACCGCATCGGCATCGCTCCTAGCGGACGGCGGTCTGAGGGACATCAATAACACATACATCATCAATACCACGAACCTCGCATCAATCTGCCAAAGCGGAATCGGCATCGCTCACCACCAAATGGAGCTACAAGTTGCTGGGCACTGGATGGAGCACTGGAAGGTCTGCTCGTCGTCGTCGGAGACGCGGCTGGGCTAAAGTTTAGCCGCCGCGGCTCTGTGGAGACGGTCCTGGGTCGGGTCAGCGCAGCAAATTCGGTCTCCGGACTGGATTCCATCGGTCCAGCATTGCCGTTTTGTGTAGTGAAGTGCGATATTGCCGCTGCAGCATCGCCATTCACGGCAGAGGAGGCTTCGGGCTGCTTCTTTGCACTAGATGTACGGCTCTGCGGCACATGCCCAGACAAAACGCCCGGCTGATAGTCAAAGCTTCTCACAGAAGAATTCTGAGGCGAACCCACATGGTTGCTTCCAGTTCTTTCAACACGAGAAATCGATGCAGGCGTCGCAGCCATTGTTCGATCAAACCCGGAGGGATGCTGGTCCTCTTCATCGGCAAGTCGCATCACTTGGTTGGCATCAGGACGCAGCTGTGAGCCCAACGATAGGGGCAACCGGTTGCCTTTGTGCCTGTACTGTTGGGGCATAGCAGGCTCTGCGCACATATTTGTGAGCAGGGCAGAGCGGATCTGGAAGTTCGGTTGGCTGAGAATTGATGCCGCCACTTGCGTGTTTCCGGATGTTGCAGAGCGAATCAATGCCAAATGCTCGTGGTGCACACCCCACGCTTCCGTGTACTTGTACCGCAAAATATAGTACATGATCAGCAAGTCCACACGCTTGATAGCGTCGTAGTGTAGCACATCTTGTTCATCATCTTTTGCTTCACTGAGATCCATCATAAACGCATGGAAACGAGACTCTTCGTCAGGAAGGAATGTGATGCCCTGAACCAGCTCTTTCAGCCGATGGGCTCTGCTCAGCCATTGAAACACCAGTGGTAGCAAATCTCGCCGATCTTGGCTACGAATCAGAGAAAGTGCGCGCTCCCACAGATCGAGCTCGAGCGAGATCACCACAGCAATCTCGACGGCAGCAGCAGGCAGAGACTGGTCGAACTCAAGGCCAAATGTGTTCCATACCTTCCACGCAAACACGCACTCTCCACGGTGCACCAACGTTTCGAGGATATGAAGAATTAGGTCGGTCTCCAAGTCATACTTTTGGTGCAGATGCATCGCACTTGATTGCTGCAGAAGACCAATGGCGTACTCGTAAATCGTTGCAACATGAGTTGGGCTTGACGTCTTGATACCAACAGCATTCTCGATCAACCAAAGTGCGAGCAGCGTAAGCTTCATATCATCACGGACACACAGCTCGGCACTGAGCGAGTCTGCAAGCGTTCGCATTCTGAGCACGAGCTGCGTTCCGCTGTGAACATGCGGCGCTAGTTTCCCAAGGTACGCTCGATCCAAGCAAAAGTACAACACCACTGCGGCTTGAACACGAAAGTACGCTTCAATCGGCTCGTGATCCATTTCGGAGCTGTGGTACGCGACAACGTCTTCGTTGATTGTCGGGATCCGCAGGAGTTGCATGAGCTGGCCTACCCGCGTCGGTGGGCAGCTGCCTCCGCCGAAGTGGCGCGGGTGTAAACCCGCACTTTGCATGACCAGCTCAATCAATGTCATTGGAGACTCTTTGCTTCCGCTCACAGACGATAAGTTGGAGCCAAACACCTCCTCGAACTGCTCGCGGTAGGACACGCGCAGCTTGCGGGCCTGATCATAGAATGCAATGTACACCTCCGGGTCAACCGATAAAGTGGTTGCATGCTCGTCCAACCAAAGAAGGCAGTGCGCAACCGCGATCGAACTCTGAATCTGCGTCAGGAGCTCGAGCAAGTTCTGAATGCCGGCTGTCATTAAGCGCGCAAGCTCGGTGTCCTCGAGCGCGGAAGCGTTGTCCATCGCCACGTCGCCATTCGCGATAATGGCAGCGTGGGAGAGCTCGCGCGAGCCATCCTTGAGCCGCTCAATGAGCGCCATGGTGATCATGCGCATACCGTCGAGCTGGCGCACGTCCTCGACCAGCGTCTGTGCGTTGACCTCCTCCTGCGAGTGGCTGACGTGGAACTGCTGCTCCGCGACCATTTCGTTGATGGCGCGGTCGATGCTCTCGACGCGGCGGCGCACCCACTGCTGGACGGCGATGGGCTCCTTGAGTACGAAGTTCTTGGCGCCGCCGAAGGCCGTCGCGGCCGGCTCCTCGGCGCGCACGTAGGCCACGATGAGGTGCGCGAGCCCGCTCTTGATGCACACGTCGAAGAGCGCGCTGCGCTGTGCGATGTGCAGCACGCCGCCGCTGGCGTCGCCCGGGGCGTCAGCGTGGTGGAGGCGGTGCATGGGCGCGTCGACGCTGGCGCGCTTGAACACGCCCGAGACGGAGAAGAACTCGTAGGTCTCGGCGGGCGCCACGAATGGCTGCCAGCCGCTCTCGGCGAAGCGCTCGAGCACCTGCGCGAAGTTGGTTAGCGCCCCCACAGCTCCCTGCAGACAAAGGCGAGCGCCCGCGACGCACCGGCAGCAGCATGGCCGCGCTGTGGGTCGCGAGGATCCGCGCTCCCCTCGGCTCCGGTCGGTTCGGGCGCGCCTGGGTCTCCCTCGCGCCTGCCTCGGCCGCCTGTCTCGTCGGCCGCCTGTCTCGTCGGCCGCCGGCAACCAGAGAGCCGCCAATTTCTGTTGCCTCGCTCGGCCGAATGCCGAAGGGATAAACCTCGGGAGGCGAATAAAACCTCAAACAATTGCCTTTATTACAACTATGGCCGATAATGGGCCCGCTACTGCTGGTGCGGGTCGTCGCGGCCGTCGGCGCCGAGGATGCGGCCGTCGGCGGGCACGAGCACGGGGACGCCGTCGCGGATCGGGTACGCGACGCCGATCTCGTCGCACACGAGGCGCGCACGCTCGCGGTCGAGGCGCAGCGGGAGCTTGGAGATGGGGCACACCAGGTGCGCCAGCACGCGCTCGTCCTCCAGCGCGCCGCCGGCTTCCGTCGACAGCAGGCGCCGCGTCGCTGGCGGCGATCGCGAGGTGCTGGGGCCGGCTGGGAGCGCGCGGAGGGCGGCGCGGGGGCGGCCAAGGCGCGCGGCGCAGCGCAGCACTGCCGGCATCTTCATCTGCTGCTTGACACCTCAATGGCGGGCTTTTCCGTTCGAGTCCGCTTTTCGTCCAATCCTGCCGCTGCATTTGTACTTTAACGCGTTTCCATTGGCAGTAAATGCGTGCGCGATCTTTTTTGCGCAGTCTCAGACCACTCTTGAAGAAGCAAGCAACCCAGCGAGAAAGCCGAGCAGCATGGGCAAGAAGAAGGCCAAGGCGGCTGCGTTGCCCGTGGACGACCCGAACGCCAGCGTGCGCGAGCGCCTGCTGAGCGGTGCGCACCTTCCACCGCCGCGGCTGCGGTCCCTAGTCGGTGACTGACGTTCGTGTGCGGAACTAGAGCCGACGGGCGAGGAGGAGGGCGTGGCGTACCACGCGCACGAGAGCGCCGCGGCCATGCGGCGCCGCAGCCAGTCCAAGAAGATCTGGTGCGCCATCATCGCACTGTCCGTGGGCATCCTGCTCTTCATCGGCGTGCTCGCCATCCTGCGCGCCGTGCAGGACGCCAACAACCTCGCGCCGACCAAGCGCCCGGTCTTCCCGACGCAGTACGAGGCCAGCCTCACGTTCAACATGCCGTATATCGACATGGTCGAGCCCGTGTACGTGCACGTGGACGAAGACAAGGGTCTCCAGCGCCTGAGCTACTACGGCGAGACGGACGTGTACATCTTCAACCGCAGCGGCCCGTCGTACTCGATCCTCCCGGTCATTCATGACCGCAAGTGCTTCAAGATTGACGCCTCGCCTTTGCAGCACGTGTTCCCGAACCTGACATTGTTCGAGCCACAACACGGGGTGTTCCTCGTCGAGGGCCGCCCGTGCTTCAGCTGGAAGTTCCGCACCGCTGACCAACCTACAGCGGACGGACTGCTGGGAGAGTACACCTTCTACGTCGACCAGGCGACGGAGCACCCCGTGCGCTTCCATTACGTCGGCCGCAATGGAATGCTCGGTGGCAGCCACATTGATGAATACTTTATCGATTATGATTACATCCGCGAGGGCCCGGTTAGCGAGCTCGTCTTCACGGAGCTTCCCAAGTCGATGAACTGCTCGGAGATGGTGGACGCCGATGGTGCAACCCATTCCCCCCAGCTTGATGTGAGTGTCATGCATATGATGCCGTGCTTGTTGCGAGCTGACATCTGATGCTTCGTGTGTTGTGTATATATACCAGATCCACTTGCTGATGCCAGAGGGAACCGCTACGAAACGTGGCATGTTTGATAAGTTTGCCCGAGAGCACAACAAGACGTACGACGACGAGAGCGAAGAAGTGCAGCGCCTCGCAAATTACCACCACAACATGCGCTTTGTCAACATGAAGAACCGTCAGGTAAAGTGTTTAACCGTGATTCCAATCACAATCTTGCTTTTCTACTCGGTTAGATTGTCTGACTAATAACCATGCTGCTGGCACTAAAGGGACTGTCGTATCACTTGCAACTCAACAAATTCGCCGACCTCTCTCACTCGGAACGCATTGCAATGTACCACCCGATGCGCGTGAAGCGTGCTGCGGATAACGGTGCAACAACATCGCACGTTGCTGGTTCTCTCGATATTCCGGACGAGATTGACTGGAGGACGAAGGGAGCAGTGACCCATGTCAAGGACCAAGGCGCATGCGGATCGTGCTGGACGTTTGGCACTACAGGTGCTCTCGAGGGTGCCCTCTTCATGAAAGAGCACAAGCTCGTGAATTTGTCGCAGCAGAACCTCCTCGATTGCTCGTGCGTACATCTTTGACGTGTGCTTGCAATGATATGATTCTTATATTATTGTTTGAATGAGCAGTTGGGATTATGGCAACAACGCGTGCGACGGCGGTTTGGACTATCAAGCGTATCAGTGGATTATGGATAATGGCGGGCTGGAGGCCACGAGCACATACGGGTCCTACCGCAACCAGCCCGACTACTGCCACTACGACAAGTCGAAGGCTGCCGTGTCGATGACGGGCTTTGTCAACGTCACTGGGCTCCACGCTTTGAACGACGCGCTCGCCACTGTCGGCCCGCTGTCCGTGTCAATCGACGCGTCACTACCGTCATTCTATTTCTACGCCGGCGGCTACTATGACGATGTCGAGTGCAAGAGCGACCCAGACAGTCTCGACCATTCCGTTGTTGCTGTTGGTGTGACGACCCACAAGGGCCAGAAGTACACGGTTATCAAGAACTCGTGGAGCACCCACTGGGGCGAAGATGGATACGTCAAGATCTCGCAGAAGGACAACTTGTGCGGTGTTGCCACCGCGGCAACGTACCCGCTGCTGGCTTGAGCCCCGAAACAACGAGCAAGTGTCGACGGCAAGGAAGGGTCGTCTTCAGTTGACTGGCAGCAGCAACTGTAAGACAACCCACAGAAACAGTAAAATGTGAAAATATGTGCGATGGAGTTGAAGCACTAGGCATGGTAATCTTGGCTGGTGTGGTGTTCCATCGGGACCACAGCACACAATACTCAAACACGCCACCAGTGTCAGTTCTCGCCGAGCGCTTGCCGCGTATACGTGAAAACATTATCGCTTTCTTCGCACAGCTGCACGAGAGCGCAAGCATCCACTTCCCATGGGCTACAGTTTGAGCTGTCTTCGCCGTTGTCAACAAATCCCATCTCAACCTCATCCTGATAACGAGTAGTCATACGCTCACCGCGACGTCCTCAACGGGTCTGCCACATCTGTGAATGATGATGCGTTGGGATATTCCGCCGCATTGGCAAGGTGGTCGAGGACGCTTAGCAATGCACTGCACCAGAAGGCCGTTGTCGACATGCACATGCGCCACGGCAGTTTGTGTCCTGTCCGGCCTCCAGCTCACCTCATTGGCGCGCTGGGATTGGTCTCATTCCGATTCTCCTTCGCCCAATCGAGAACCGCTGTTGACATGAATCACAGCAACCTCTACCGCGTATTGCTGTGCATGAATGGGTGCGGAAGAGCCGTTCGGTGGCAGCCTTCTCCATGCGAGCGGCGGCTTCTCAAGGAAGCCTTCTCTGGCCGCCACTCGCGGACTCGCATCGCCAGTCGCAAACCCACCGAGAGATCGCTAGTGCCAGCCCGCCTCAACTACTTCCACAAGCCATGCCGTCACTGGAGCAAGTCGCGCACGCGCTGCTGGACGCCTTCATGGCCGCGCCGCAGGTCGACGGCCGCAACGCCCGTGTGCCCGTGGACCTGAGCGTGCGCTCAGCCTCGGCGCGCGCCCGCGTGCTGCACGAGAAGCAGGACGACGGCGTGTACTGGGCCACGGTGGCCCAGTTTCCAGTCCCGCACGCCGTCAAGTGACGAGCCGAGCTCCATAATTTATGCCTGCTAATGTACTTGGAAGTGTCCACACGCGCCCGGCTTTCGTTTCTTGTCGTCTTGCATTCCTTTGGGGCCCACAAACACCCCTCCCTGAATCGAAGTGCTCGTCGAGGCGCTCGGTGATCGCAACCCATTTTGTGGCATTCTCCCAACTGTCGCAGTTCATACTGGAGCCGCCCCTTTGCGCCTGGAACAATTGACCGCCCGAAAGATCATGGCCGAGGACGGCGAGCTGCGGCTGGAGTGCGCGCTGTTCGAGGCGCGTGGCGTGTGGTTCTACCAGGTGCCGCCGGGCCAGGTGTCGTCGCTGTCGCCGCGCGCCGACAGCTGGGACCCGGAGCACCCGCTGCTCACGGGCGCGCTGCTGGTGCTGCAGGTGGGCGACGCCTGCGTCATCCGGCTGTTCGAGCCCGCGGGCGAGTCCGCGGCGGCGGCGGGCGAGGCGCCGCCGCAGCGCACGCTGTTCGCGCAGTGCCCGCTCGACATCTCGCGCGAGCTGCCGCTGGACGTGTACGTGCAGGACTGCGTCGACTCGTCGCGCTACTTCATGCTGCGCGTCGAGGACGAGGCCACGCAGCGCCGCGCGTACGTCGGCGTCGGCTTCCCGGACCGCGCCGTCGCCTTCAACTTCAAGGCCGCGCTGCAGGACTACGCCAAGTACGCGCTGCGCCAGGCAGAGGCAGAGGCGGCTGCGGCTGCCTCCGCGGCGGACGGCGTGACCGACGGCGGCCAAGCCTCGCCGCTCGGTAGGACGCAGGACCTCAGCCTGCCGCAGGGCGCGACCATCCGGATAAATCTCAAGGGCGTCACGGACGCCGGCAGCGCTGAGAAGAGCCTGCGCCGCCGTACCAGCAGCGGAGAGGCGAGCCCCGGAAAGGTGCCGCTGCTGCCGCCGCCCCCGAGCGGGCCCGTGGTCGGCCGCGCGGCCCAGCCGGTCGCGGCCGCCGCGGACGACGACGAGTGGGGCGACTTCACGTCGGCGTAGAAGCGGCTTGGCGCACCGAGCGCCGGCCCTTCGCTCCCTTACAGCTGTACCTGCATTCGACATGCAACTAGGCTCTTTGATGGCTTTTAACCACACTGTTCACCTAGGGAGCAAAGCTTGTTGGGGTGTATTGGTTGGATAGGTGTACAAAGCGCTCGACCCGCCTCTGTGCCGCGTTGGCGGCGGCGCGCTCACACGGCGGACGCGCCGCGCGTGATCATGACGGCGGCCTCGCGCGGGATGCGGAACGACGCCTGCAGCGACGTGAGGCACTGCTCCTCAACAAAGTCCCGGATGAGCATCTTGAGCGACCGACAGGCATACTTGTAGAGCTCCAAGAAGGACGCCGGGCGCTCGCGGAGCTGCTCGGGTGAGATGCTCCACTCGGCCTGGCACAGGCGCAGCCAGAGCGCGTCCTCGCCCCCGAGCCTGTGGAAGCTGCGGTTCACGCGGCGCGCGCGGCACAGTGACACGCCGTCCAGGAAGCTCAGGATGCAGCGCACGCTCTCGTCGCATGTGTAGTCCAGCAGCGCGCGCGGCGGCCGGGGCTCCTCGCGCGACTCCTCGCTCCGCTGCTGCTGGAGGACCAGCTGTCGCACCTCCTGGTGCTGGAAGGCCGTCGCGGCCTGCAGCCACGCCAGCGGCGAGCACGCCGAGACCGCGCCGCCGCCGCTGTACATGGACAGCGGGTGGACGATAAGCGCCGAGCACTCGGCCGCGGCCGGCGCGGCGGCCATCTCGGCGTCCAAGCTCATGGCGAAGGCGCGTTTTCAGTTGGCGACTGTGGATATTTTGGGCGGACGCGCCGTCCACCGCAGTCCACTATTGCGAGATAGTGGACAGCGGTGGACGAGGACGAGGGCTTGGCCAAGCATCGTTGGCGGTCATACATTCCGCGAGTCAAGCGCCAGCCCCCTCCCCGTTTCCCGCCCACCGAGCGCCATGCCCACGGTGGCCGTGGCCTCGCCGCTGCCGGGCGCCGACGCGTTCCGCACGCCCGAGCGCGGCGCCGCCCGCCGCAGCAGGCGCGCGTCCCGCCGCATGCAGCCGAGCGCCGAGGCGGGTGCGACCGAGATCGAGATTGAGAATGAGAACGAGGGCGAGGGCGGCGATGTGGAGTTGAGCGGGCGCAAGCGCAAGAGCAAGAACGCGGCCACCAAGGGCACGCCCGGGTCGGCGAGCGCCAAGAAGCGCGCGCGCGTGTCCATGGGCACGCCCGGCAAGGCCACGCTGCTGGACGCCGCACGCGGGCAGGACGTCGAGAAGCGCTTCGTGGAGCTCGAGGTGTCGGACGTGTACCGCGCCATCCGCAAGCAGACGGGCGCGCTGGGCGGCAACGCGGCCGGCGGTGCCATCTACGGAGAGATCACGCAGGCCTCGTTCCAGCGCGTCGTCGACTTCATGAAGGACAAGTGCGAGCTCTCGGCCGCCAGCCTCTTCCTCGACGTCGGCTCGGGGCTCGGCAAGCCCAACTTCCACGTCGCCATCGATCCGGGCGTTGAGGTCTCCTACGGCGTTGAGCTCGAGGACCTGCGCTGGCACCTCTCGCTGCACAACCTGCGCAGCGTGCTGGCGCTCGAGAGCGCCAAGAAGCGGCTCAACCGCACCATCTTCACGGCCGGCGACATCACGGATGCCAAGACGCTCGACCCGTTCTCCCATATTTATAGCTTTGATGTCGGCTTCCCGCCAGACGTGATGGACTCGATGGCCAACAGCTTCAACCGCAGCAACGCGCGCTACTTCGTCAGCTTCCACCCGCCCCGCAAGGTTATCGACATGTATGGCTTTGATGTCGAGGACATTGGCCACGTCAGCACTTCCATGGCTGGCTCCAGCGAGGGTCATCGGTGCTACTTCTACCGCCGCACCGGCGAAAACCCGTCGTTGGGCAAGGACGTTCCGGTCAAGATCAAGGACGAGGGGACTCCCTCAAAAAAACTCCATGTCGACCCGCTCTTCCGCAAGGGCTTCGAATTGCTCAGCCGCGGACGCGAAGGCGTGCAAGACTGGATCGTCGATTTCTTTGGTGAGGCAAACACGGGGCGCACCCGGCGCCAGAAAGCGAAGAATCTTCAGCTGCAACGGCAGATGCAAGAGCGGCCACTGGAGTCCTACTACCGCGTGATCGGCAAGACCCGCGCTTTTACGATGGAGTCGCCGTCCAAGCTCAGCCGCAAGAAATTGTAAGACAAGTCACCTCGATGTCTGGACTGATAATGCTGTCTCGTAGCTGCTGTCCACAGAACGTCACCCTGGGATTCACCGTACATTAGTACACAAGGAAGCCATTAGATGATGCAATTGCGTCTCCGTAGTTTTGCATGGGAATTTTGTGCTTTGATCGTGCGTGTTGTTCTCCCATGCCAATGAAACTTTGAAAGAAAGCGTTCAACCAAGATGTGTTTGTGTACAGGGGGTTTCGCATGCATTGTTGGGGCGTGTGCGCACCTGTTTGTCTACCTCCGTGCTACTGCTCGCCCGCGGCCTTGATCGACTCGACGAAGAGCTTCTTCTGCAGAGGCGTGAAGATGTCACCCCCCGCGTGGATGCACGAGATTAAATACGCAACGTCCTTGCTCTCGAACTGCTCTTCCCGCCGGAACTGGTCCAGGCTGTCGCCGAAGGCTGACGTGAACTCGTCCATGTACAGGTCGCGGAACTCGGCCTGGAGAGCGCTGTCCGCGCCCCCAGCAGTGGCCACCATCGCGTCGTTGAGGTCGCGCTCGGCGCTCGCCAGTAGGTCGCGACTCGCGTGTAGCGCCTTATCGACCACGCCGAGCTGCGCGTGCTGCTTGCTGGCGTCCTCGAGCTGTGCGCCGGCGGCCACGAGGTCCTTCAGCAGCAGCGCCGCGCGCTCGTCTTCCTCGTCGTCCACGTCCTCGTCCTCTTCGTCGCTGTCCTCGGGTGCCTCACCCTGCGCCACCGCCGCCAGCCGCCGCTGCAGCTTGGACAGCTGGCCGGACGCCTCGAGCGCCTGCGCCATGAGCTCCGCGCACCGCAGGCTCTTGCTCGCGACCTGCGACAGCAGCTGCGCGTCGCCCGCCGCCGCCGCCACGCGCGCCGGGTCCTCCACGCGCTGCTGCAGCGCCGCCGGGTCGGCGCCCAGCGCCGCGATAAGCTCGTCGCAGCGCTGCGCCGCACTGCTCGCCATTTTACCGGTTGGCGAATGGACACAAATGGCTGGTTTCGCTCCGCTCTATTGCCTGTACGAAAGGATAGAGAAGAACTCAGGGTTGAACTGGCTCAGAATTGGATCGAGAAAGGCGCGGCAGGGGCATGGAGGCGCTGGGCGAGACGCTGCGCGCGCGCGCGGCCTGGGCGGCGGCCACGGCCCTGCGGCACCAATACGTGGTGGGTGGAGCGGCAGCCGTGACGGTGCTGGTGGGCGTCATCACGGCGCTGTACGTGTGGGTGGCGTCGCGGCAGGTGCGCCCGCGCCGGCCGCGGCCGCCGACGCTCAAGATGCCGACGTCGCCGACCTCCAAGCGGCTGCGGCGGCGCTCCAAGTCCTTCACGGAGCTGCTGGAGCTCGAGCGCGAGCGCCGCGAGGAGAACGAGAAGCTCGAGCAGGAGGACCACATCTCGTTCCCCCGGGAGCTCCAGCGCAAGTTCAGCCCCGAGCAGCTCAAGCTCATCTACGACACGCTCTCCAAGGTTTTCTCGTTCCTGCGCGGCGACTTCGTCGAGCCGCTCGCGCGCGACCTCTGCATCCTGCGCCACGACGAGGGCGAGGAGATCGTCGGCCGCGGCAAGCACGACGGGTCCATCCTACTGGTCGCAGCCGGATCAGCCTCGCTCACGATCAACAGCGACGCACACACCTTCAAAAAGGTCCTCACTCGCGGAGACACAATCACATCTTCGCTTCCGCTACTGGTGAAACTCGTAGATGGACTGCGAGAGACTGGGGCGTCGTCACTAGGAGAGCGAGTGTGTGGGCACCTGTCCGCGCATGCCGAGGAAGACGGCACGGTCATATTCCAGATTCCCATGCGCGCCATCGAGAAGGTGCTCGAAAGCTTCCCAGAGAGCTTCTTCCGACTCACCCAGGCAGTCCTGAGCCAGGTCGAGAAGATCACCGCCAAGTCGCTGATCGACCATTTTGGACTCACTAATAAGATCGTTAGCTCGACAGCGCTCGTACACCCGCTCCTGATCGGAGATGACGACGGTTCACACTCGACAACAAGCGGGACTCTGAAGGAATACGTGGACGCCGTTGCCGATGCGATTGGTTTGTTTGATGACGAGCAAAAGCTATCATTGTATGAATGTGCGAAAGTTGTGTCACGGAAAGCTGGAAAAGTTCTTGATGCCGAGAACCAAGGCGGTGTATTCATTGTGCTTGACGGGTCGGTGAGTATCCAGATTCTCCTGCAGAAGCAGTATGTCGACATGTATCTCGCGACAAAGGGCTGTGAAATCGGAGTTCTTTCGTGCTTCATCGGCCATCCATACATCACCCGAGGAATCTGCGTGGAGGATACCAGTTTGCTGTGGATTCCAGATGCGGTGTTTAGCAGCTTGCTGCAGGATTATGCGGTTGCAAGCAAATGTGCGAGGCACCTCGTGGGGCAGTATTCGAGTCTCGTGTTGATCTCAGATACGTCGTTTGACTGGCTGCATCTCCAAAGTGGTGAAAACCTGTTCAATCGAGGCGACTTGTGCGACTCTGTCTTTACTGTAATAAGTGGGCGCCTTCGAGCTGTTCAGTTTTATTCGTACCGCGGGAAGCAAGTCGAGACAACTAGCGACCTAGTGCGAGGTGCAACACTGGGTGCGTTGGACATGCTGTCGGCGGGACCAAGCAACTCGTCCGTATTTGCGATTCGTGACTCGCAAATTTCCCAAATGTCACGCAGTGTGTTCGACTACATTGTGAGCCAGCATCCAAATGTGCTGATTCATTTTACCAAGAACTTGGCCCAGCGGATGCCCCAGCAGCGAATGGATGGGATGAAAGCTGATACGCCAGGCGGGCAGAAGACGGTCAGTAACTATTTGCTGTCGCTCGGGTCGTCAGTGGAAGAAGTGCAGGAGCACACGATGAATCAGTCGTTGCCGCTTGGGACCATTGCGGTTATGTCACTAACGAAGCTAACGCGAATTTCCACGTTCTGCACGCATCTCCGCTCATCGTTAGAAACCCTCGCGAGTGTACAGATCGTGTCGTCGCAAAAAGCGCGAGCATTTCTGGGTGAACAATGGATCAGCCAGTCGCGAGTGGCTCGGGCAAACTTGAGCGCGTGGCTTGGAGATATGGAGAGCTCACATGAACTCGTCATCTACGAAGCAGACATGAGTCTTACTGCGTGGACAAAGTTGTGTATTCGACAGGCTGACCACATCCTGCTTTTGTGCTCAGATGCTCATGCACAACACTCTTTTGTCAACGACATGGTGACGATGCTGGAGGAGTCGTGGGACCGAAAGAATGTGTCGATAAGTGTCGTACGTGTACGCGAAGAGAACTGGACGCTGTCTGCGATCGATATTGCCATGAAGAGTGGATCATCTCGAGCTGCCCGTATCAAGAAGCGACTTCGTCTTGTGAGAGAGAATCCGATGCTACCGCGTTTTTTGTTCCCGATGGAAAAGTTTGAGTGGATTAGCAGCTTCCACAACGTGCAGTTTCCGTTTGGAGACCACCGCACGGACTTTCTCCGGCTTGCGCGTCGCGTAACGGGGAATGCTGTTGGTCTGGTGCTTGGTGGAGGAGGCGCGCGTGGGCTTGCGCACATCGGCGTGCTGAAAGCGCTTCAGGAGTGTGGGGTTCATGTTGACGTGGTCGGTGGCACAAGCATCGGAGCTTTCATTGGCGCGTTATATGCAATGCATCCATACGAACTACCGCTCGTGGAGGAGAAAGCGATGCAGTTCTCGATCAACATGAGCAGCATTATGGAGAAGCTAAAGGACCTGACGCTCCCGATCGCTTCGTTTTTCCACGGTGGCCGCTTCAATGACGCTATAAAATCCCATTTCTTTGACCTGGCGATCGAAGACTTGATGCTGAATTACTTTTGCGTCACGACTGACATTGCCAAGTCCCGGATGAGCGTGCACCGCAGTGGTGCTGCGTGGAAGTTTGTTCGCGCCTCGATGAGCCTGCAAGGATACTTGCCTCCGATTTCCGAGGACGGGTCTCTTCTGCTTGACGGCGGGTACATGAACAACCTTCCAGCTGATGTGATGAAGGAGGAAGGTGGCATCAAGTACATTTTGGCTGTTGATGTGGGCAGTGAGCCTCGGCGTGATTATTACGGATACGGCAGCTCCTTGTCCGGATGGTGGCTGCTCTGGAACAAGCTCAACCCATTCGCGAAGACTGTCACAGTGCCATCCATGGGGGATGTCTCCGCTGCATTGGCATACGTGGCATCGGAGCAGCACAAGGATCGGATTCGCGATGAGTGCATCGACCTGTATCTACGTCCGCCCGTGAAGGACTACGGCACGCTTCAGTTTGACAAGATGGCGGAGATCATTCGTGTCGGGTACGAGTATGCTCTTCCGCGGATTCAAGCGTGGGCGGAGCGCGTACTCTCGTCGGAGCCAGACGCTGATATTGTCGAGGACATGGAGACTCCCAAGCTGCGCAGAGGACACAGTGCATGAGTAAAAAAAATCTTAGAAGTCTAAACGGAGTGATAAATACGAATGAGGTTTCTGCTCTCATGGAGACGACAACGAATCTTCTGAGATGCGCGGCATGTCGTCAATGCTGCGGGCACGCACAATCGACACAACATTCTCTTTTGCCGTGCGCAGGAAAAGTAGCCCAAGGAACGAGAACTGATCGAGAAGTGCAGCGAGGCCGGCGCGGTCGATAGCAAACTCGGCGTCTTGCGCCTGCTCTTCGTCGTCCACGAAGCGGAAAAAGATTTTCTGCAGCGGCTCTGGGCATTCAAGCTGCTCGAGCGCCGACTTGAAATGGCGCCGTCGCAACTGGGCGTTGGGTGTCAGAGGCACGTTCACCATCTTGCAGTACGCCGCGAAGATGACTGTCGCGAACGACTTGTCGTGGCTGCGCATAGCGCGCACACCCTCACAGAAGTCGGCAGCGTCGATGAACCCGTCGTGGTTCTGGTCCAGGAAGGCCACGAAGCTCTGCACGTCTACGAATGGAGACAGGCCAAGCCCTCGTGCAAGCATATGCGCGCGGTCGAGCGGGATGCGGTCGCGCCCATCCGGTGAAAGCTGCCGGATCATGGTGTCAATGGTGGTGGTATCCAGGAGTGCGCTGTAGTCGGCCTCCGTCGCAGCAGTCTCACTGGTGAGTAGCAGACTGCCCATGAGGGAGCCCATGTTCTCCGACTTGCGGTCGTAGTTGAAGCGCTGAAGGCGCTCCACTGCGCGGTCTAGCATTGCTGGCTCACCGTTGGCGGTGTCAACGTTCTCGGGTGACATCCACGGGTGGGCAAGAACCTCATCGACGGTGATGCGATCCTGTGCGCGCACTTCGAGCATGCGCGCGACGAGTTCTTTTGCTGGCATGGAAACGCCAGCCCAGTCATTGGCATCAAACTGGAGGTCCCCCCGAGCAATCTTGAGCAGCGTCTCTACTTCCGAGTCGCCGCGGAATGGAGGATAACCGACGAGCAGAATGAACAGGATGACACCCGCGCTGAAGACGTCGGCTGCTTCCGTGTACATGTGCGAGGTGATGACCTCGGGGGCCATGTACCCGATGGTGCCAGCCATGGACGTAGCGCCGTTCTCCAACGGGTTCTGCTTGCCGTTGACCATGCGGGCGAGCCCAAAGTCGGTCAGCACGATCCGCTGGTCGTTCTCGTCGGGCGTTGCGAGCAGAATATTCTCGGGCTTGATGTCGAGATGGAGGATGTTGTGAGCGTGTAGCGCCTGGAGCGCCGACATGAGCTGCCGCATGAGGCGCGCTGCGTCGCGTTCCGAATACCGCCCTCGGTGCACGACGGCGTCGTAAAGCTCGCCGCCCGTGCACAGGTCCTGGATGATGTAGATCTTGCCCTGCTCCTCGTAAACCTTGTGGATGGTCATGAGGTTTGGGTGCTTGATGCTGTTGGTGATGTTGCGCAGGATCTCGACCTCTGCGATGACGGCGTCGCGGTTGCGGAACTTGGCGACGTCGAGGATCTTGACGGCGGACTTGGCGCCGTCGCGCTTGTCGACGAGCTCTTGCACGACGCCGTTGCCGCCAACGCCGAGCACGGCGCCGAGCGAGTAGTGCTTTAGCCACGCGAGGATGTCGAAGCAGTCGGAGATGGCTCGGCACCATCTCAGCTTGGTGACGGCGTCCTTGGCGCGCAGCACCCACGGCTGCTCGCCGGCGGCCGGCAGGACCGAGAAGCTAAGCGCGTCGACGTTCTCGAGCGCGCCGCTGGCCTTGAGCTGCACGCGGCGCTTGGGCTTGCTGCGGTGTCCGGCGCCGCCCTCGAGCGCGAAGTAGGAGAGCTCGCGGCCGTCGAGCTCGACGTAACGCGGCTGCCACTTGCGGCGCCAGCGGAAGCCGCGCTTGGAGAGCTCTCCGGCTACGGTGGGCGCGCGCACCCACAGCTCGCGGCCTCCGTGGCGCTCCGTGATGGTGTGCGGCAGCGACAACCGGCGCGCGCCCGAGCGAACGTGGCTGCTCTCGCTGCCGCTCTTGCCGCCGGCGTCGGGCGGGGCCAGCCGGAAGCGGCTGCCGTGACTGCTGCTGTTGTGGTTCCTGCTGCTGCTGCTGCTGCTGCTGCTGCCGCAGCTGTGGCGGCCGCCGGCGGGCGGCGACTCGCCCAGGCTCAGACCCTCCAGGCGCAGCCGCTTGTCCACGTCGGCGCGTGTCGGCGAGCACTGCGAGCGGCTCAGCTGCATGGCGAGCGGGCGGTTCGAGCGAGGCGGCGGCTAGCGAGCCACCAGCCTGGAATTCTGCTAGCGGTGGGGCGCTCGGCTGTCGGGCGCAGGGGAAAAGCGCGAGTGGCGAGCGCCTTGAAGCGCCGGCGCCGCCCCGCGTCATCGCCAGGCCGCCGCATCATCGCCGAGCGGATGGGCGAGAGTGGATTGTGCCGCCGCGGCGTGGCACACTTGGGCGGGAAAAATACCGAGGAGCAACCATTCTTGCACGACGGAAGATGGTGCTTTGGAGCCAATCATTCACTGGGAAAGCGGCTTTAGATACAACATTTATCACTTATTTAAGGATGCTGCTTGGGTCGCGATCGCCGACCCAAATCTAGTAGGCAAAGGCTGCAAAGACACTCTAGCTCGACTGCAGTATGGCACAAGCGATACTCAACGACCATACACTGATTTCCTGTGATTTGTCGTCGCTTATGCCGACTGAACGCGGTCAGCTATCGGGGAAATTTTCGTGTCGTGCATTCGTGTGCACTCGTGGTGCTCGTGAACATCAAGGTTGTTTGCGTTCATTTTTCAAGCGACAGTGTCAACCGCTTCGCACTCGCCCAGCTTTCCCCGCCAGTGGTTCTCCGATTCTGCGAGCCCCGCGCCGGTCTCGAACGTCTCCAAACTTTGCCATTACCCAGTAAAGCGCAAGAGTCTCATTTTCCCGTTTCTCCAAAATCCGCAATGAATGATTTGCATGGGTAGTGATATATGAATCGGCCGAGTCGCGAGTGAAATTTCGCCTTGAGCTGGCAGAAAGTGATATGACGACTGTGCTAGCGCCGGATCTTTCGCGCTCCCCAATGGCTTCACCGATCCTCTGCCATCCAGCGACCATCCAGCGGCCATCAAGGCTTGATTCAAGCACCAGAGCCACGGGTTCAAAACGAGATTTTGAAATTGTGATCAAGCAAGAGCAGCCATATGCCGCCGCTGTCTTTGCGCACTTGCTTTTCTCGTGGCGCCGCGTCCGTTCACAAGGCCAACCACCGACATGACACCCGTGCATCGGCAGCGACGTACTTCAGTTCTGAACCAGCGACCAGTCAAGCGTGCATCTCCTGTCGCAATTGGTGGACACGCGCAGCGAAATGCTGACTCGAGATACGCTTGGGCCGGTCTATGGACGGCGCCAGTTTGTGATTCGACGCGTCCGCGGTGGCGCTGGAGCGCTCAGCAGCAGCAAGCAGCGAGTGTCCACATGCTCGAACGGACCGGTCGCGCAGCCATGCGCCATTCGTTTACTCCGGGCCATGTCTATCTAGTGTCACGTCGGATTCGCTGGTCGTGCGATGGCGCTGTTTGGCTGTTTGTGGCTTCTTGAAGGCGAGAGAGACCAGCAATTAATCTCGTTGCTCGCCTCCTATGCAATTCCCGGCTAAAGCCACGCAGACATCTTTCCGCTGTCGCAGCATGCAGCGTCTGCAGTTGAACTGCAAGCGCTGCCATGCAGTGGCGCTATGACGGAACAAACAGAGCGCAATTGCAGCCTGTCATTGTGATCTGCTTGCACCCCGTGCCATTGACAGCATCGTGATACAACACTAAGTTATGGCCGCAACTGGGGGTCAAGATGCGAGGTCTCAGTGCTAATGACAGGGAACTCAATCTGGACTTGGAGTTTGTTAGCTGATGCACTTTGGCCAAAGGCACCAGAATGGAGAGGTTGGGAGGTTGGGAGTGTGACTTTGGCAAGTCAAGCTCGGCTCCTTTCCTAGTTGCCTTTGGCACACTTGAGCCGCGATTTGGCTACAAGCAGAAATCTTGCTTTACCATATGCTTATAAAAAATTGCCTCGTAGGCATGGGGAGTTTTACCCTCACCGTCGTGCGTCCGTGTGCAGCACTGCTGTAGAATCTAAACGTTTCTCGACTTTCTTTTGCGGTAGTGCTGCATGGAGGGGCGAAGACTTCGGACTCAACACCACATAAGCGGTGGCCACCAAGCTCATATTCTCGAGTGCAACTCCATGACGCCGCCGGAGTGCACCGACATCGACATCCGTTCGCGCGTCAGTGCTCGCGGGAAGCCCGGCTCAATGCGTCCATTGCAGCGGCCGTTCCCTGCATCTGCGTCACCGCCTCGTGGTATCTCTTCAACACAGTTCCGCTCTCTTCAGCCAGTAGTTTGGTCGGTAGAGCAGCATACTGAGCCCAAGTGAACCGGGCAGTTGACAAGATGCGCAACTTGGTGTCGCTGGCGCGGCGCTCGACGCCGCTGCGGCCGCTGGGCGAGCGCTCGGCCGG